>VMBQ01008563.1:0-36388 GCA_007657795.1 Dreissena rostriformis
GAAATGATTGTATTTTGCATGAAATGAAATTTTGCATGAAATGAAATGAACTTTATTGAGTTAAATGATTGTATTTTGCATAAACTGTATGTTGCATGACAAGAAATGAATCGCGTGGATTGAGTGAAATGATTGTATTTTGCATGAAATGAATTTTGCATGGAATGAAATGAACCTTATTGAGTTAAATTATTGTATTTTGCATAAAATGTATGTTGCTTGACATGAAATGAATCGCGTGGATTGAGTGAAATGATTGTATTTTGCAAAAAAAAAAAATTTGCATGGAATGAAATGAACTGTTTTGAGGTAAATGATTGATGTTTTGCATAAAATCTATGTTGGATGACATGAAATGAATCGCGTGGATTGAGTGAAAAGATTGTATTTTGCATGAAATGAGTTTTGAATGAAATGAAATGAACTGTATTGAGTTAAATGATTGTATTTTGCATAAAATGTATGTTGCATGAAATTAAATAAATCGCGTGGATTGAGTGAAATGATTGTATTTTGCATGAAATGAATTTTGCATAAAATGAAATGAACTGTATTGAGTTAAATGATTGTATTTTGCATAAAATGTATGTTGCATGACATGAAATGAATCAGGTCGATTTAGTGGATGATTTGTATTTGTAAATTTGTAATCAAATCAATAAACATTTATTTAATAGACTTTCTGATAAAAAAAATTCAAATATTTGGTAAGTAAGTCATTAGTCATCATTAGTTGTCCGATGTTCGTCATATTCAACGACTTTACCTCACTTCTCCGAAACACCATGTTGAATATTAGCCAAAGTAATAGGAATGAGCGTCAAATGTTTTTAAATATTTACAAAAATATGTATTCATTTTTATAAACTAAATTTCTTTAAATACAATTTACGAATTGGCTTATTTTATCTCAGCAGGTTAGGAACACAGCTTTTTTCTGTGAATATTTATAATACTAAATACCACCATGTAGTTTATGTATAATTATTTTAATAAATCCTGTTAAAACCTCTTTCAGCCAATATTCTGTTAAATTGTCGATCTGTTCCTAAAACATATGTGATTGTGATTTGTTTAATGCGTATGATGATTCGTTGAATAGCGTGTGATATCTACAATTGCATATAACTGTGTGAATAACGTTGCTTTAAGTTCCCTTGATTACGAAGTGCTCCATGTGGGCTATATTGCGATAGGCTTCAGTATTGGAGCGTCGTGAGGTGTGGGGTGTCGACTTTTAGGTTGTCACAACTGTAGAGGCCACATTATTCGCTCAATTAAAGAAAAGCTTTCGTGTTTATAGTTAATTCCTGAAAATCATTACATTTTTTGACAAAAATGTGCACTAAGGCAAATTCTAAAGAATTGTTATGAGCGTTATGACTATGAAATATTTTAAATATATCTTAAGCCTGCCAATTTGATCAACAATAGTGGAGTTGAATATTACCAAACCAGTGTTCAGCGTGTACATATCCAAAGCCGTTTTCATGGTCCCTGTAGTTTCGATGAAAATCCTCACTGCCATTGAACCGCTTTTTAAAGACCTAAAAAAGATTAAAGTCGGGACCTGAAAACCATATAATAAAATAGAAGGAAACACTAACATGTATACAGCATGTTGCTATGGAAATCCCCTATATTAAGGCATCATGCAATTGCCAAGTGTGTACATTATCATGCGAACCTATCTATGGGTTTTTCTTATATTCAATATTCTTATATTTACAACCATAGATCTTCACTATCGCTTTATTATTAATTGGTACATCTTAATGCTAATGTTTATGTCCGCCCTACTGGAATAACAAAAACTTCAACCTTTGACCATATAAATGTGAATTCCGGGTGGTTTGCAATGACCGCACTATTTTGCCACTTCAAGTATTAAGTGGTTTTGTAAATGCATGTCATTAAATACATACAAATGGAGATTTGTCTAACGCAAAACTTTTCAAACTTGAATAAGTTAAGATTTTGATTTAAAATTTTACATGTGATCATTTGACTACATTCTGAGCAAGCTCACGATAAAATCATTCATCCGTAACGATCGGACGCTTAAACACGCGGGGTATGTAAGGTTTCATCTTTTTGCCCGTGGAAATGTTAAAACGCAATATTATTCTGAATTTATTACAATTTCGTCAATTTAGGTGGGTTCTTACATCAGGCATACATGATACTAGTTCTTTTTTAATTTTTGGCTCATATGAATATTCAGGAGCGCAAACGCACATTTTGGCAAATTGCAGGTTACCTGCAAGTGTATTGAAGACTTTTCTAACGCAACACTTTTCAAACTTGAATATCTCTCTTATGAGAAAAGATTTCTGTTAAAATAGTAGATATGATCATTTGGCTACATTCGGTGCAAGCTAACGATAAACTCATTCATCCGTGACGATCGGACGCTTTAGCACGTGGGGAAGGTAGCATTCAATTTTCCAAAATGCGCGGTTGCGCTTCTGGATATTCATATGAGCCATACATTTTGTGTTAATTAATTTTTATATTTGCAAGTCTTAGTAAAGCATCATCATGATGTGATCAATTTTGACTCTATGGACATAATTTGAAAGAACACAGTTGATGACCATTTTACATTGTTATATTTTAAAGCTATTTAGCCAATAAATACCATAGTAAAAATGTAACTACAATGGTTATGCTGCCAGGTACTGAACACTCTTTCTACTGGACAACTGTCTGTGCAAACAAAATATCAAAGAATTGTGGTTTAAGAAGAGAGTTTTATAGTGATATTGATATTTAGGTCTATATGAAACATTCTACAACCTTACCCTATGACATTTTAGACAATTTTAAACCATAAAAATTATTTGAGCAAGCTAAGTAAATGAACCACTGTACACTGTAACATAATGTAATGTTTCACTTCAACCACTGTACACTGTAACATAATGTAATGTTTCACTTCATGAACCACTGTACACTGTAACATAATGAAATGTTTCACTTCAGGGGCTTATAACCACTGTATACTGTAATATAAGGTAATGTTTCACTTCAGGGGCTTATAACCACTGTACACTGTAACATAATGTAATGTTTCACTTGAGGGGCTTATAACCACTGTACACTGTAACATAATGTAATGTTTCACTTCAGGGGCTTATAACCACTGTACTCTGTAACATAATGTAATGTTTCACTTCAGGGGCTTATAACCACTGTACACTGTAACATAATGTAATGTTTCACTTCAGGGGCTTATTTTTTAACGGAAATAACTTATCAATTTATTTTGTTAACACAAGTCTGTATTAAAAATTGAAAATTGAGGAAAATTGATAAACCCAAGTTTTGACCCAAGGTATATCATTTGAACAATCTTAGTACGGGACTACAATCTGACGTCACACATCAAATATCGAAACTTTGTCCCTTAAGGTTTAAGAGAATATTTTATATATTTTTGTATATACAATTCTGTATAAGTCATATGACCTCAGGCGAATGACCAGTTTTGCACGAATTATCATGATTTAGAAAAAAAGGAAGTACATGACGACGTTCGAATGTCTCTATAAACGTCTTGTGATATGAGGAGACGCCTTTAAAGTTATACAACTTTGAAATAGAGCTAATCCATCATAAATCTTGTGTATTCAATCTGCCCAGCGGTTTAGGAGGAGATGTCGTTTGAATTACATTTTGAACGACGAAAGACGCACACTATGCGACGAACCAATGGCGATACCAAAAAAACTATGTGATTGTTGTGTATACAGGTGAGCTAAATAGGGCGCCCATATGACACATGTGTACGCACCATAACGACATTGTAAGTATATATCGCGTTATTCCTTTTTTGGCGCCATGACGCCACAGATATCTAATCATTGTCCAGAAATTTAAATAAGCGCGTCGATAAGACAAACTTTGTTTTATCGAGTTCGCTAAAGTATATCAAATAAAGACATAATATATATTTCGATGGAGAAGAAATAAACTCATAAAAAGCCATGTGAAGACACACATAATCTACCGTTGTATTTCTTTCTACGAACACAGTACACAATACTATAATACTCCCCTTTGTGTCATTACCACATTAATCTTGATTTCGAAACAGACGAAATATGTATGCGTGGCTTACGTTGGATATTAATGTATTTCATGCCTACGGTAATTCAATCTTAATTTTGTTTAAACATTGGGCATTATTATAAGTTAGGAACGAAAATTAATATTTGACAAATAGTAATTGTTTCACGATATTTCAATTCTAATTACCACTGTACTACGTCTTATTCAATGCTTTTAACCTAAATCATGGCTATTCAAACCACGAAAGCCAAACAAAGTTGGCAACAACGAAAAAAGCTCTAAACAGTTTAGAGTCAGGCCCCAACATTCCTGTGCTGGTTACTTTTCACACATTTTGTTGCATGTAATTTAATGACCGCAGACCGATATAATAACCATTCGCCACAGCAGGTACCTCATTATCTCCGACAGTCGCTTGATACCTAACCCCTTGTTTACAGACCGTTGCAGGGAACAACAGGGAACAGCCATTTCTATACAGTGGTATCAATATAGAGATTAACACATAAATACATCTGTCTGGCATTTATTTTCGTATAAAAATCAGCACGCTGACTGCATAAAAAGAACAGATTACAACATTGAAGCAAGCTTTTGAAATAGCAAAATTATGTACATATATATTTCCAAGAAAGGTTCATACAATATATATAAATTTAATGGGCGTGATATTTCATATTTCTTAGCTTAAAGTACAGTTATGCCTGATTGAACTTACTTAATATGGCTATTATTTAACTTATAACTATAACTAAGTCCCAGGGTATATTATGAATATCAAAAAGAAAAAGTAAAGATATGTACATACAAATATCCCCTACAAATATGGCAACAACTGTTGTCAAAATTCAATTATATTGATCAATAAAAANTGTTCGCGTTTGTTTTTTGTTCATGGATTACACTAAGTTTGAAGAAAATATACCTGCTGTTGTTGTTTTTTTTTCTTCATATCTTTGAGTATACAATTTTGATTGCGAGAAACAAGCCATTCAGTAGATTATTCCAATTGTGAAAACATAATAATCTTTTGCATAAATCTCAATCGTCACGAATACATATCTTTGTTCCGGTTCACGGCGTTTTGTACTGTGATCCTTCAATGATTGAAAACACTCGTAGAATTGATTAAATGGAGCATTTCCAATTATCTATACAACACAGTGAAAAACATGAAACACTGCATTAAAAATTAACAAAAGCATTGTCGTACCATACAAAATGCCGAACGACACAAAAGACGCAATCCTGTTGAAATGACGTCATAGCTTGTTTCTAAAAAAGTTTTTCTGCAAACATCAGATTATAGCGAAAAGAAGCAATTAAATTCATTTAAAAACTCACATAATACGTACGTAAGAGGCTGTTTAGACGCGACATGTTAGTGCATGTAAATCTCTAGTTTATTTCCATATTTTTGTTTCATTTATATTTTAATTTGCTCTACAGATTTTAATTATCTGCGTGGTTACGGAAAATTTACGAAAGTAGTTTAGTCTAGACACCAGGTGTTAACTTACAGCATATAAAAATAGTTCGTGGTCTTGTGTTACATTTCAAAAAAAAAAGAAACAAAATTTTGCTTATATAAAGAACAGTCAAAGATTTCCATTCAGAATCAAAACCGTTTTTTCATAAAATAGTCAATGAAGTATAATTGAAAGTATATACAGGTGAAGTTTTGCGTACGATTTTTTTTTAACCGCTATAAGGTACAAACATATTGCATACTTTAATTTAAATGTATTATCTTTTATATTTGTAATTTGACGTAATGTAAGTTTTAACCTGAGGTTATAATAGTTATGTTTACTTAATGAATACCCCGACAGTGAAAACGCCTCATATTCAGAACTTTGGTAATGCATGGGATTACGATTATGTATTTTATATCCGAAAATCCGATTGTATTTTCTTTGACGCACTGAAAATATTCCTGGAATTATTCAAGAAAACAATATATTTACGTTATGGTTCGTTTTCGTATATGTCACTTAGAAAGTATCGTTGCAAATGTCATGGATAATGAAGGACGTACGCAGAATGACCAAAGTTACTTTTTTCTAAAAATAATGATTTGTCCAGCTATGTATGGCAATTATACTTGAAATGTTGAGTAATATCTTACTCACTAACAGAAGGTCATTCAAAAAAGCTCCCGCAAAGACATTATTTAAAAACTCGTTTATAAAAATAACCCTTAGAACTTCAAACCACTCATTTCCTTTTATATCCTTTTATATTGTATGGAATACATTATGTTAACTTAATTAATTCCCTTCTACCTGTGGTATTGCAACTAGTTTTGCGATGTTTTATATGTAATGGTATGGATAGAACATTCATGCAAACGGTAGTACGGATACGTGTGTCATTATAAATTGGCAAGTTTAAACATTCTTGTTCTTTCTGCATCTTTTTTTCCCAAGAGTTCGAAGTAAATGAAGCATAAGAAATATATATCAACTCAGTCAACAAAGATTTTGATTGGAAAAAAATGATGTTCGCTGACGTCATCAACACATGCACTTATAACACATGTACAAGTTTAATGCTCATAAAAATATTATATATGCTCGATTATGAAAAACTATCGTTCAAGCCGAAAACATAATCGCACCATGTCACCAGTTGTAAACAGATGTCATAGAAATAACATATACATCAGTTCATAGAAACCCTGAGCAAATAGTGTATTCAGGTATGAAAACGACACCGTGTTGCTGTTTTAGTTTTAGTAAACTGCACAACAATGTTCAACATACTGCGTTTTNTGTATTCAGGTATGAAAACAACACCGTGTTGCTGTTTTAGTTTTAGTAAACTGCACAACAATGTTCAACATACTGCGCTTTCAACAATCTACATCGAACAATTGATACATCTGTTTCATCTGTAAAATAATTAAATTTTTGGCCTAAAAAATTGTGTCCGATTATAAACAAAAATCAAATGTACATTAAGAAATCGTTGATGTTGTAAGTTTGAAATGATTAAGACTCGGANCTACATCAAACAATTGATACATCTGTTTCATCTGTAAAATAATTAAATTTTAGGCCTAAGAAATTGTGTCCGATTATAAACAAAAATCAAATGTACATTAAAAAATCGTTGCTGTTGTAAGTTTGAAATGATTAAGACTCGGAAGATGTTCCTAAGTAACTAGAATGTTATGTGTTACATGTTCAGATAGAATAAATTAATTCTTTGTTGATGTTGTCTAGATTTTGGAATTATTCATTTGAAAGTTAGTATAAACACATTATAAATATTTGTTTTTTCATCATTGTTATGTAACATTATTCAGATATCCGGACTCACTAAGATAAAATAAAAATTGAGTGCACGTTTTTATTTTTTACTTTTATTTTTAATCTGCAGTAAGTAAGTAAGTAATTGTTTGTAGTCACATATGATTGAACAATACCAGAGTACACGATATTTCGTAAACAAAGCAAATTAAACCCAGCCCAATTGGCCTATATGTCATAAAAAAGCATATATCTTGAAAATACATTATATGACGATTATCTGTATGGTTAACAGATATTGATACATATATATTCTGAACGTTCAGCCACTTAAGTGCAAATTATAACTTAATCAAAGTCGTATATATGTTTGAGTAAGTGTGTTAAATGGGATGGTATAAAATAAGTGTTATCCATTTTTATCCGGTGTATTTAGCTTTCTTTCTTACATATTTCTAATGTATACTGTTTTCTTAACCTTAACACAAGAGCTTGCACAAGAAATTAAGCAAATTTGTGTGGAAAAGTCGACATGTATACTTAAGTTTATCAATACTGATATCTTTAATTAAGCAACTTGATTAGAGCTTCAAGTTAGGTTTTTCAACAATTACCTTCACCATTTGATGGCGAAATTGTTTTATTACATCTGTCAGATTTCAGTTAATGACTTGGAAAACAGTATTGATAATGACATTTCATCGCAGCTAATCTCTGCCTCACATTTTTATCATTATTTTTTTATAATAGTATTTGACGTTACATTTTATGTGAGAGCAATATGCCACGGAATAAATGCCAGATAAACCATACGTCCTACTAATGTTGCGGTATTTTACCCTCAAAAAATGTGTGGAAACGGTTGTTGTGGTAAAAACCGTTCGTGGTTATTTTGCAGAGCTTGAGAGGCATATTATTTCCATGAAATAAATATCTTAAAGTTAATTAATTATCTTAGTAATACTAGCAAACGGTACACTGACATGGTATATGCTCAAATACTATAAATGATATGTGTTGATAATATTACAGTATACAAGTGCATTGTAGTTGTTTTGGGCCGCTGAATATAGCACAATGCGGTTAAAAGAACGTGCACGATTGAATAGACGTGTTATCATAAACCCAAACATGTAAACGTGAAAATGATTTCCAGTGGGTGAAACGGAGATTTATATGAAATTCTATGTAGACTCAGTTATGTGCACGAATTGTGTATTTCTTTCCGTTTTCTAATCTTAGTGTGAACAATGTATCTAGCTCAGCGTGCAAATGGTAATTTGTACATGTATTCAAAATGTGTTGTTGTCATTACATTAAATATTGTATCACCTCTTGTTTTATTTATTTGTGTTTATCTTTTTTGTGCTGCCTTTCTGATACCAATTTACATTTTCATTCGGNAATTTTGCATGAAATGAACTGTATTGAGTAAAAATAAAGACGTGATGAAAAATGAAAAATGAGTCGGTCATTTTTACTGCACTTTCATGGTTATCTTCATAACGTTGTTTTCTTCAAGCGCTGTCTGATATTATTATTTTTTTTATATATCTCGTTTTCTGCCTCAGCGAAAGCGACATAGCCGTAATCTTATAGTTGAACACGTGGAGTTTGTGTTAGGCACACAATAGCTTTAATTGAAATAGGCGTTAATAAGTTGTTTGTTTCCATTTCACCGACAGATTATATTTTTGGTGCCGACGTTTAACTTTTTGTATTCCAGGTTGAGTTTTCGATCATTGAAGCATTCGATCATAATGAATCAATCGCAAAATTCAATTTTCATATAAAGAAAGACGTATGCAAAAGAGATGTTTGTCATTGAATATCTTTATTTAAATTGGAAATAACTAGTGTTTTAGTGTTCTATAGTTTTAGCCATTATATAATTCTAAATTATTTCTGAGAATTTTCGCTTAATTTCACCATTTTCGGTTTTAATTGGTTACAAAACTTACGTGTTATGATTTAATTTGATGCGATAGGTAGGTACGTGGTGAGGACCTATCTACAACACGATCATCATTATTTCAAATTGCTTATATATCACCAGAGGCTGTAATATAAATTGATACTGATATAATCTATTAAGTTGACATGATTGTATGCTTATTAAATAAGACTAATACGGTATATTTAAATGTGGAGTGTTTTTTTACCGAAGAGGGTGTGCCCTGATGCCATGTTTAAACCACGACGGTCTTAAGATTTGAGTTATAGAACTAAAACTCATTGTTAAATTACAGACAAGCAATGATATTAAAAAAAAATCCTAACAAGAACTGACAACAAATTTTGCTATTACAGTACGAACTATATCTTAAGGAGCATTGTGTACCCCTGAATTTGGCCCATGATCGATGTACCAGATCTAGAGTGTCTGCACTCCCTGTGACCGGTGTAATTGATAGGATTTATAGCTTTTGTGACACTGGGAGATTTTCTTTACCAAAAGTTGGAAGTTTTGGTAAGAAATCTTTTGCTTACAATGGTATTGTTCTGTGGAATAGTCTCCCACAATCACTTAGGGATATTGAATCTTGTGCAAAATATATTCCATTTTAATTTCCCGCAACAACATCTTTTCATAGGACAAACGAACACTATATTGGTACATGAACATGTGTTAACTATATTGTATATATAATTGATATATTGTAAATATATCGAAATATTTTACGAAATATTCATTGATTTTGAGCTTTATAGGGGCTTTAATCCGGCAATGCCTTTGGCAATATAGAATGGATATATTATTCTTTTCAGTGTAATTGCAGTGAACGGGGTTTCCAAAATAAGTAGAATGTAACAAAACATTCAACGGATATATTTAAAGGCCATATTTAGTATAAAAAAAACTAGTTTTTTTAACTAACATTTTCAAATGGTTAAGCGTTGAATGCTATTGCTTTTTTGTTTCTTTATTCCCCAATACCAATAACTGTTGACTTAATAAAAAAAAAAATAGCAATGAATGTTTTGATCCATGACTATTTTATATCATCCCTGCAAAATCCACTTACTATATTCATGTATTTTGTATTATTATTTTGTTTTACACTATCAACTGTGAAGTTTATGTTTAATAATATTATGTTTTGTTTAAAAAAAAAATCAAACCATCCTGCTATCTAACCATTTTATATTTATGCCACCATTTTATACTATTAGACCAACAAATATGATATTACAGATGTGTATTGTTGAATCGTTTTATTTATGGAAATCATGTTCGTGTACATTTCCAAAACGAATAGATTACAGGTTTAACTCTCATTGTCGTCAAATGTAAGAACTTAATTTACGACAACTAGTTAACACAGTTAATTAAAGTACTGAAAGTACTGGTGTGGCGATTTTGCTCAAATGTTGTTGTCGTAAAAACACTAAACACCGTGATGCCAAACAATCACCTTTGTTGAATACAACAGATGGAATTAAGAACGGGTGACAGGCTGTCAACATAATATATGATTTAGCTATTGGGGTTAAAAGTAAATGCTGCTTTTTAAAACAAGTCATTGTCGTTCGTGCCAATTCATAACTGCGAAACGTTGACAGAACAGATTGTCCATAAAAGAAATCCCTTTAATTCTCATGAAAATGAATACAATGAAGTTCAAATTCCAATAAAATCAGGCAAGACCAATATTGTTTGGACAACCCCTGAAATGCAAATACTAACGTAGACAACAGATGAATTATATAAAGCATTTTTAAGTTTAGTTCTTGCAAACCAACATATGAAACACTCGGATTGTACATATAATTTGATTAGTGTAATGATGTCTGCTTGGAAGATCAAGCCGGCATAAAAATAGTTAAAAATACACAGGCTTGTATGAGATATTAAGCTATTAACTATGCCCATCTCTGAAGTTCTAAAAATATGTCCTTAAAAACAGAATTTCAGTAAGTCACAGCTAGATAGTTCACTTTTATATAAAGGGGTTTTCCTGGCCACTTTGGGAAAAGGAGTCTGGTCAAATAGGGAATTTTTTATCGACAAAGTGGACCGAATTGGGATTGGGGATTGGGAAACCTTTATTTTGAATAAACAGCATTTGTTTTTAATTGAATTAACAGACTGTTTATACAAACGCATTATTATGTTTAACACATTATTTGTTTATTATAATTGATGAAAATAATTATTCACTCGCTTGTTTATTTATCCATTTCCGTTAAAATACTGCATTACAGTTTAATATCTAAGTTAAGTTTTGCGAAATGATCAAATTATTTTATCTACGTAAATTTGAATGGCATATAACAATGTGAAGTCCACAACGCTTATCCGAATGTTACTACATGCATGGCGTATAATTAGCTGCTGGGAAAGTGACAACCACAACATGTTTTTCGTGTGTAAGGAAAAAGTTCAAAATTGGCATGAAAAGCACAGGCGTATTGTCATGTTAAACCTTTCATGAGGACTGCGTGAAACTCGCGTGCTTATGTCAAATCGAAAAGACGTTGCCATGGATGGAACGCGCGCCGTAAGCTGTTTGTGCACATAAATACTAATACCATACGATCGGAGCTATTTTGTTTGCGAATGCAGAATCTGGATGCAAAGTTTGGTTAATTGCAGTAACGGACTTTATTCTTCGTTTTATACATATATTATGTTACCTTTGGGGCGAATTGCAGAAGGCAATCGCCCCAAAAACGAATACACCAATTATCAACGTGAACAAATGAATAGCTATACAATATTTTAACAACAAAAATAATGTATAATTTAATTTCACATTTTTCGTATTATTTTTATGTTTATTTATTTTATAGCGTACGTGAATTTACCGTCGAAACAATATATTTTGGACTAATGTAAAATAAATACAATGTCTAAAACCTTTGTTTTACTTTCGCCGGGATTCGATCCATGTTCCTTTGGGAGCAAACTAACGAACCACAATTCGGCCATTCATGCTATTAAACTCGCATATTTTCCAAATAACATACGACAATCTTTTCATCTATTTCGATTATATCAATCAATGGAATGATATCTTGACGTTTTCCGTAGTCATGAGTTCTCTCGTACTTGACTATAATGTATACTTATTTAATCTTTTGGAATATTAGACACTTGGGACATGACCTTTGTGTCATTCCTTAACTCAGACCTCACCTTTTTCATAAAACATCACGGAATTTCAAAGCAAGCCAAATATAGGTAATAAAACTATTAAAACTTAAGGAATTATTTTTCCGCGGATTAACATAGCAGATTAATGCGCTTCTCGTCAATTAAAGTAATTGTTTGTGACAAATAAACTGCTTAAAATATTCCGCTAACGTCTGCAATTTTAGGTCATAATCTTCATAATCTTCATGGGCCACAGTGGAGCATTAAATTTCATTCACAAAAATTCATATTATTTTAATCCTTTACTGCAACAATTATAGATTACTATTTTTTGGCCACGTATCGTGTACTTAATTCAGTGCGTACTGGTATATATTCTTGGATAGTGCAAGTAGGTAGTGTTGATATTCTTTATTTATTATACTCTACTTTAAACATATTTTATTTCCAAAATGACAGTGTTACAAATATATACATTTTTCCAATACAAACCTTATGGAAAAAGGGTTAGACCTAAAGTTCTTACAACATTATCGGGGGTTTTCCCTTGATATATTATAAACTTTATTTATTTTCGAAGCTACCTTACAAAACAAAAACATCATACCAAAACATTAAACAGTAAAGAAACCTTACATGCAACATTCTACAAGTCAATTGTGAATTGTTTTTAAGTTCGCTTTTGAAAATATACAGGGTCATTATTTCTGTCTTTAATTTTCAACATATTATTACAAACCATATAAACAATGTGTTTAATTTTAAGCTTAGATTGTCGTATACAAAACAAATTCAAACGAAGGTGACAATATCAAAACTTATATATCGGTATTGAGCGCAAATTCATGCATTTTTGCAACATAAATAATTAATAATGTAACTCAAATGTTGTTGAATCTGAACATCACTTCTTGCTAACTTGCCCAATCTATAAAGATCTACGAACAAAATATTGTATTCGATCAAACTGGCCAAATTTAACGAAATTTAAAAACATACTCTCTTGTCAACATAATACAGTCATTAAGAATGTTGCCAGATTCATAACTGATGCCATGCAACTCCGCGAGGAAAAATTACAAGCATTTGCTGCTTCTTAAATAAATATTGTATGTAACCCTAATTATATTGTCTATATATTACTTGTTTGCTTTTTTTGTTGTTAATTCGTACACGCTTGTACATATTGTTTGAACACTTTCACTGTAGATTGTTTGTGTTTATGTGCATGATTGTATTTGTATTGTACTGATGCACGTTGATTATACTTTGTTTACTTGTATGTAAATGGTCAAAGGCGTTTTGCCGATATACCAAATAAAAAACTTGAAAAACTTGAATAATAAATATATCAAACGAGATATGAGATATGTGAATAGCGCATAATGCATGCACGAACAAATAAGTAACACAAACATCAAACATGACACACAATCATACTCTTATTTTTTATAACTGCTTGAGTTAAAACCTTGCGCAAACGTTTTATATTAATTCTACCACTACTAGGTCTACTAACACGACACGCGGAAACGTGAAGAATACATAAGGTATTTGATTCACGAACAATTGAGTCTCGTTTAGTGAAAATGGGGTGTAATTCATGTGCGTGAACTGGTATACCAGGGTAAGCTTGTGCAGTCCGCACGGGCTAATCAGGGGCGACACTTTCCGCTTTATTTGTATTTTCCGTTTAAAGGAAAATTCTTCTTGACGAAAATCCAATCTAGGCGGAAAGTATCGGCCATGATTGCGTACTTCACAGGCTATTCTGGGACGACACTTTACGCACATGCATTTAACCCCATTTTCTCAGAGCGCGACTCAATTGTTTTCATTTTTAGTGTTCATTGTTCATCAGACTGATAAAGAGCACTAGGAAACGTATGACTATCCAATAGTCTATTGCTGGCTGAATATCCCTTTTTTCTGTTCAGTTCAGCTGAAACTATTATAAGACAATTTCCGCAAAAACATGGCCAACCATGTTTATTGCAATTACACGTATTTGTTCATATACAAACGTTTTGAATGGCGCCTCGATGCTTATTGCAATCAATGCCTGGAGTTTGACACCAGTTTACACCGGTGTAAAATGTTAATTGATTTGGCTTTTTAAAGCCCCATTAACACTCAAAATCAACGAATATTTCATAAAATATTTCGTAAAAAAAGTTAACCCATAACAAATCAGTTTTTCTTATAGCAATAGCCAGAATTTAACGCTAGATGTAACAAAATGTGTGTTTTTTTTTTTGTTTTTTTTTGAGGCACAATATATTCAACACAAGTTCACGTACCATGTAAGTGATCGTGTGTCGTATGAATAGATATCGTTGCGGGAAATTAAAATGGAATATATTGTCACACAAAAAATAAAAACAGGCATTTTGTATCTCGTTAAATCTATGTTACCATACCACATATAATGTTGAAATGTTGGTAATTGCTTTGAGAAACAATTATTCTTTTATGAGTGAACGTTATTTTACGAAATAGTTTACGAAATATTCGTTGCTTTTGAGTGTTAATGGGGATTAATTACAATTAATGCTTGTAATGTCTAAGTGTGCACTGGTAGAATAGTATGAACTCTTGCAAACTGTTAAGTGGTATGCGAGCTATAAAGGTTTTAAAAAATCCGATATGAGTATTTGTTAATAACAGTTACTGTCAAAACTCACTTTCATATACGACAAGTAAGGTTAAAATTAATTAATTCATATACATTAGTTATGATTTGTTCCAATAGAAGCCACGACTACGGAAGACACAGGTTGCAGTTACAGGAATTAAAGTTTGAAGCCAGCTTTGTGTTATCAACAGGAATGAAAGTTGATCAGTTTAAATTTATTAACAGGAATTAAGGTTGTTCAGTTAAAATTTATTAACAGGAATTAAAGTTGTTAAGTTTGAAGCCAGATTTTCGTTATTACCAGGAATGAAAATGTTCCGTTTCTAATTATTAACGGGGATGATAGTTGATTAGTTTGAAGCCAGTGTTCTCGTCATTAACAGGAACGAAAATTGTTAAGTTTGAATTTATTAACAGGACTCGAAGTTGTTCAGTTTGAAGCAATAAATAATAGTTGTTCAGTTTTAAGCCAGGAATTAAAGTTGTTCAGTTTGAAGCAATAAATAATAGTTGTTCAGTTTGAAGCCAGTTTAAAAAAAGAGAAGATAGTAACACAGTTACGTTTTTGTGCTTTTTACTATCAAAAATACTGTTTATTTCTGGTACTTCATTTCGATGATCAGAATAGCAAACTCTATGATGCTATATCTCTAAAGCTTTTTTTTTCATCGTGCCTCGGAAAGTTACAGTCTCTGAACAGGTGCTCTAGTATGCACACGACCCTTGTGTAATTAGACTGGATATTAAAATGAAGCGTATTCTTTTTTAATATCTTTTAATGCACTTTTTTAAATATGATGCTGTGAGTTAAATTTAATTTAAACTGAAATGTTTTAGGAATAAATCTGGGCCAAGTGTGAGGTTTTTGGCGCCCTTAAACCGTGTTATCTCCCTCCCCCCCNCCTAATGCGTCGCTATGAATTGACAGTTCCAAGGTTCCTAGTTGTATACATGGGTGATTGTGCTTGTCCTGTATTTTGCCATGTGTTTGATTTTGTGGCATTTGGTCACTTACCTCAAGTACAGGACCGTAAAGTGATGATAAAAATGATATCCTGCAGATAAAGGTGGAGTTTCATTTTATTTTTAAAATCTCATAAGACATACAATGTAGACATGTATATGATCACAAAACAAAAAGAAATCATGCAGAAATAATATTCAAACATGTTATACAAGATATGCTTATATGTACTTTTTTGACCTCGTGGTTCCCTTTAGATTAAAAAAATGAAAAAAGATGAGTTGAATAAAGTGGGTAGAAAGCAAAAACTGGACTCGTTTATGAAAGTTAAATGTGTTTCCATTTATGTTCAAATATGTGAAGTGTATCATTGTTGAGGGCTATTTCTTTTTCAATCTGAATCTAGTAGTTGATTTATATGGCATGATAAATATTTGTTTTCAATTAAATTCTTTTTCTCCAAGAAGGTTTTGCCATTAAGTTTGAGCTTTAGAGGTTTCGGCATGGTTTTTAATGATGTACCACAAAGCATTCCAAATAAACATATACTTTTACGTACTTTAAAGCCCCATAACTACTCAAAATCAACGAAAATTTCGTCAATATTTTGTAAAATAACGTTAAAAAATAACAAATCAGTGTTCCATATTAGCATATTCCGAAATTTCAACGCAAGATGTGGTCTGGTAACATAAATGTTTGTAGATATAAAATGCACGTTTTTATTTTTTGTGACACAATTAATTCCACTTCAATTTCCCGCACTGATATTTCATACGACACATGAACACTAACATTGTAATATTTTAGTGTTCTTGTGTCGAATGAATTGATATCGTCACGGGAAACTAAAATGGATTTTTTTTTGGTCAAAATAAAATAAAAACGAGCATTTTGTATCTACAAACATCTATGTTACCAGACCACATATGGCGTTGAGATTTTGGATTTTGCTTTTAGGAACATTGATTTTTAATTGGGTAACTTTATTTTACGAAATATTGTACGAAATTTTCGTTGATTTTTTAATAAAAATGGGGTTTTAAACGTATGAATTTATTACGTCGTTATTCTCGCAAAAACTCACGGAATGACGTGTACAAAAGAGGATTTGTGGTCTGTAAACTTGATGTAGTTTTATTAAAACTTCTGTCATCTTCCGTGTGCTCAGTTTCTTTTGTTTCTTTGTTGGGGATTTAGCACAAACAAATAGCAAAGCTGCAACGGACAAATATGTTGATTTGAGAGGATTCAATGGCGGCGTTCGTTGTAATAAGTGTTGCAGTTGCAAGAGGAAACGGTATCCAAAACATTCACAAAATCCAGAATACACTGAATCATATTTTTGGTATAATGGCACCAAGTTATTTCCAGATCCCACCCTTGTTTTTGAGCTCCAAGATTCTCTAGTTTGACAACAGATGTATTAAACCTTTGAAATTACATGTATGACCTTGACCTTATATTTTTTTTTTTTTTAATTCTTTCTTACAACCAACCGTGACATATATGTTACTATTTTTACCAAGTCATATTGAAATCATGTTATGCAAGGTTAAGTTAGAGCTTGAACATGCGCAATTCTGACAATAAAGTTCTGTTAAGTTTGACCTTTTACCTCAAAATATGACATTGACCTTATAGAAAGCCATCATATTCTTACATTTCCACACAGCGTTTGCGATAGGTTTACATCCATGCCAAGTTATGTTGAACTAATTCAATATTTTGCGAATTAAAACCCTGGAGATGTTCAATTAAAAAAATGATGTCATAAAGGTTTACCTTTGACCTCTTAGTATGACCTTGACTTTTTTACAAGCTATCCCGTTCTTGCGTTTAACACATTCTTTCACATCGTGTGCAGAGTTACCAATGATGAAACCGCCAGACCGAGAACACACACATGACCGTAAATGTAAAAAATGATTCAATTGCAAAAAACACATATGTGTCATGTTTTTCCATTTTGTGGAATGTTTGACCATTTTATGGTTCAAATTGATCACACTACCAATTGACCAACGTAATATTTCATATTAACTGCACACTTTGTACATACACAACAAATCAATATCACATAAAAATTAACAAAAATACAAAATATAACATATTTACTATTAAACCATTAATAATACAGCGAATCTCTATAAGGAGTGATCGGCACTCTGGATCAGCAGACGATGTATTGCAGAGCATTCCGGAGATAGTCGATGTGTCATGATTGCCTATCTTGCGGAGTCTTTCGGAGATAGTCGATGTCTCACAATTGGAGTGATCGGTTGTGTCGAATGCCGTTTGGAGATCTAAGAGAACCATACTTACACACTGACCTTTGTTCCGTTCTTATTAAATCTTTTAAATAAATTAGAAATGTAAACGAAATAAAGCCACTTCGGCACAATGTCTTAAATTTGTAAAATATTATCGGATAGAATCAATTGGTCGTATGTGACGTTGGCTAGTTTATGTTGCCATGTCAAATTAAATCCCCATTAACAATCAAAATCAACGAATATTTCTTAAAATATTTCGTAAAATGAAATTAACCCATAAAAGTTCCTAATAGCAATAGCCAAAATTTCAACGCTAGATGTGGTGTGGTAACATAGATAGATTTAACAAGATACAAAATGCTCTTTTTTATTTTTTGTGGTACAATACATTTCATTTCAATTTCCCGCAACGATATCTATTCATACGACACACGAACACGAACATGATACATGAAAATGTGTTGAATATATTGTACAAAAAAAGCATTTCGAATCTTGTTGAATTTATGTTACCAGACCACATATATCGTAAAAATGGTGGCTATTGCTATAAAGAACACTGATTTTTTAAGGGTTAACTTTATTTTACGAAATATTTTACGAAAAATTCTTTGATTTGGAGTGTTAATGGGACTTTAAAGAAAGGGCAGATCGGTACAGATCAATGATTACAGATTAATACGAGTTGTCATTCTATGAAGAATTAAGTGTTGACATGGATTAAATGTCTTATAATAATATCAAATTACAAGTCTTTACGCAAGACATTCAATGCAGAATTATGGATCTAATGGGTCGTTTTGAACTATGCGATTAGTGTATTTGCATTTATGTCCACAGATCAATGCGAGATTCCCCCTTTAAATTTGAAAATAACATAATTATATTGTAACATTGTTAGATATAGTTCGATGATTAAAGATTGGGAATAAAAATGGCTAAATTGCAAAAAAAAAAAAAAAAAAAAAAAGTTATGATATTTCAGAGGATTTATATTAATTTATACTTTAAATGCAAGCAAGCATATTGTTTGACCTTTGACGATTTTGGTTGTACATCTGCGTGTGTATTATGTCGTATATTGAAATTTATTTGTATACATTTAATTGTATTTATTTTTTGTTAGAATGATTTATGTAGCATTTTGTCTTAAACCCCCGGAGCTTTGTATTGGCCGTTCCAACGCGGTGATCACAGTTTTAAGCATTGTATTTTTATAGTTGGTGTTCAGTAATAAAAGAAGTGGATACGTACAAGAATTTCTCTCCTAATCGGATTTTTGCAGTTTGATTGTTTGCTATATTAATGTTTATGACTTCTTCAGCAGACTTGAACGAGATCATCACGTGGATGATTGGCATATTTCTGCCTGCTCGTTAAGTATTAGGACGAAAGCAGTTCCGCGTTAGCTTTCCCTTACATGTGTTTTAACATTTAAACGATATATATAAAATACATTGTATGTAACCGGATATAGCCAGTCCACTGCTCGTATATTTCGCACTTTCCTCGAGAATATAAATGGCGGAATTAAAGGTCGCGTGTCGCTACTTTGCAATGGTAATTGATCCGCAGTACAATAGAACAAAGGCGTTGTTTAATACCAGATAGACACGGGTCAGTTACCGTATTAAGAATTTATACGAGGCTCTTCATGCTTGTCTATTTACAAAATATAATTTATTGGGCTTGTTGGCCCAGTTTTGGGCGTAAATAAATATGTTGTAAAGCGCGTATTGTTTAGACCAAAATGACTAGTGCAGAATTTGTATTATTCGTCGTGAGATAGTGGATTACTAGTATATAAATTCGAGGCGTTTATTCATAAGGTACTTTGAAAAATATACACTGTTAGTTGGATAAATGTTCAGTGCCCACTTGGATATTAACACTTACATACAAGTAAGAGCATTTAACATTCTTTCATATGGTAATATAACTTAGGTTTAAGTTGTGTACCATTAATAGTTAAGCTTAACATGTTTCCTTGTGTTACCAGTAATAAAGTTACTATTTATTTTTATTAAGTAAGAAAAATGTTTACGGACATTTAAAAAAAGAAAATTTAGATATTGAGAAATGTTCGTGTGTGCCTTATTCTTAAGTATGCTATTAAGTAAAAGTATAAGCACATATTGCAGTTTTGAAAACAACAATACCACCACAATACCAACATATAAGTCGAGTTCTGAAAAAACTGGGCATAATGCTGTGCGTAAATTGTCATCCCAGATTAGCTTGTGCAGTCCACACAGGCTAATCATGGACGACAATTTCCGTTTGTATTACATTTTTCTTTTAAATGAAGTCTCTTCTTAGCAAAAATCCTATTGAGGCGGAAAGTGTCGTCCCTGATTAGCCTGTGCAGACTGCACAGGCTAATCTGGGACGATACTTTACGCACATGCATAATGCCCAGTTTTCTCAGAACGCGACACAATTATGCCATTTAAAAAGAAATGACTGTTCAATGTTCGTTGAACATATCCATTTAAATGTTAAATTTAAAGAGACATTTCCTTAATATAAGCGGTTGTAACAACACGTTTTGGAAGTACATAATCATACATACAATCGACAAATGTGCTCTAATCCTTTTTTGTGCAAGCTGTTAAAAATTCCTTTTCATTGCTATCATCTCATCGATTTATTATTGGACAATAAATAATGACAAGTACGCCCTAAATTCTTCATCTATTATAGTTTCTTAATCTTCAACTTTAATACATTAAATCGTTGTATGCATTTGTATTGATGAATACTTGCCTGGCTAGGTTTGTACGTCTCTTGTTTTACTGATTTGATTTCATATGCATTGTATATGCAGTAGATTGTATGCAAACTCACTTAATGGAATTTTAAAGATGAAGGCCAACAACTCTGTCATTTTTAATTCAGAGTATGGACCATGGATATATACTGTATGGACATATCAAGTAAATTAACACTGGTTGAGAAGGGCCGACATTTTAGTTGTATTTCTATGGAGATATATGGAACATTTATAGTGTCTTCTATACTTGCAGTAACCCACGAGAATGCCAAGCTGGCGTTTCCTGTGCTGCACGTTCAACAAAGATGCAGACGACGGGGGTGGATACGATGCACCATACGACATGCCGACCTGGCGGAAGAACAAATCGCCGACGAAATCCCGCAGCAAACATCCGTCGGGGAAGAAAACGTGGACGCGTCGTCACCTGTTAGAAAACGACGAAAATGAACTGGAAATGGTCCCGAGACACATGATTCCCTACCAGATGCGCGCGCTGGAGACGCCGACGAGTATTCCGATGATGCTTGACGACGAGGACGACGAGATTCGTAAGCGGCTCGCGCGACAGATTGCATCAAGAAGTCGAACGAGCCACCAGCACATGTTTCAGAAGCAGATTTCCGAGCCGACGCCAACGAAGACCACGTTTCCGTGGATGGACGAGGGCTTCGTACCGAACGCTCGACCCGGGACGCGACTAGGCATAAGTTCCGTCCAAATGAACGCTCGACGCAGCAGTCAAGGAAATCTCCTTGGGAACGCGGATTCTTTCAATTCCCGTGATTCTCAGTCCACAAGCGCGTTCCAGCCATATTCAAAGAGCAAAAGCTTTACTGACGGTCAGAGTAGCCCGATCGTGACGTCATACCGGAACGGCTTTGCGCCGATGGTGGTCAAGCCAAGTTACGTTCTGAATAAGCAAGTTCGAACAATACCCAACGGATATGCGACTAGAAATAACGATATAGACAATGACAATACTAAGAAGGTTTACAGGGCACCAACTTCAGATGTTGGTGTACGCAGCATCGTCTCGAGTACGGGACAGACACGTGGTCTACACAAAATACCAAAGCTAGGCGACGACCCTTTCACTGAATCCGAGTTATTTGATACGCCTAACATAAACGAGAACCCACAAATGGCAAATAACGCCCGGAGGACAGTCATGGATATGTTTCAGAATGAGATGGAGCTATCAGAAGAATCTGGTGAAGAAGATGATGAGAACAAACACAGAGTTGATGACGTCAGTTTTGCAGGTGATATGTCGTTTGGGTCTAGTAGGTTGACGATTGACACGGACTCCTCAGAAATTCATAAACATTCGTCGGGAATGTTTTCGAATAATTCTAAATATGACGTTCTGAAATCGCATTCCACAAAAATACACGGAAAAGGTCGCAAGCCTGCTATAAACAAGAAATCTGAAAGTATGTACGGCTATATTCCGAGGGCGGTGACTAATTTACACGCGTCTAATGTTCTTGAAGGTACGAAACTGGACGATTTCTTTATGAGACGTCAGGCGGAACGACAACAACATATCGTGCAAATGAGTAACGGTCATTCAAACTACGCAATACTCAAGAATGAATCGGAGACAGATGCGGAAGAGGATCAAACAGTTATCATAACAACTTTGGTAGAAGACGAAGAAGAGGATGAAGTTGAAGCTGTTGCCGACGTTCAAAACGTGGAAAGTGTTACGAAAGACAAACAAAGTTCCAGCGATTACCGTAATGTAGAAACGGCTATTGACGACATGATACGTCAACTGAACGCCAAGAAAACCACTAACACAAGTGGAAACGACAATGGCGGTCATTCTAGATCCCCGCCAGACAACGCGCCAATACCTTCAAAGCGAGATGGTGGCGAAGGGTTCATGCAAAAACTCAAACACATGATACATCGTGACCCACCAAAAAGAACGGACGAAAACGAAAATCAGGTCATTATGATCGATTTCCCGCCAAATGTTTCGGCAGACTTTACCACGAACGCAAATGATCAGACGAACAATCAGACACCACAATATGCAACTGACGCGGACAACTCGGAAGTGTTATATTAATATACCGGTATAAAAATGTTTATAAGGCAGTCTTAATACGTTTGAAATTCGCAAGATCGTGTTGATGAAAGTGCAATTTTGAAGTATAAATCCTTAAGTAAAAGGTAGCGGTTTTATTGATAACGGTAACTTGTTATCAAATAATCTTTCATAGCGCTTGTATATTTCGTATGAAATATTTGCGACCATAAAACAATAGTACGTTCTTTTTTAAACCCTAGCGTAATATATAAGAAGCCACAGTGCCAAATTTTGTACAAAACAACGCTAATAAAGTTTGGTTTTGTCTTTTTAAGGCGGAAATCATAACCCAGACGATATTTATATTTAAATAAAAACTCCGCTGATTTACTGTTTTTGTAGAGAGGAATTCCTGGGGAGAATTACCATGATCGAATAAACAACGATGCCGACATGTGTTAAGTAATATTCCGTTTACTTTAAACTATAGTCATGTTCTTTTTCAGTGAATATTGTGTGTACAATAACTAGAGTTGGGTAGATTTTTAATTTTGTGTTCACTTTAGTTGTAAAAATTCTGAACACAATGTAGAGCATACATTCAAATTTTGAAATAAAGCAAATTGTTACTCAACATCAAATGCACTGTTATATATATTAAGAAAATCTTCAAAACGACGCTTCATTTTTAGTAGAAAAATGTGTGATTGTTTGTGATTCGTTGAATATTTTGTTTTGTTTCGAACCTCAAGTTATTACAGTACCTTTTGATTCGTTCGCAATATAATTTTCCGAAATATGTTTTATTCAACGTGTATTCGGTGGCTTCCTTTGATGGGCCGTGTACATAACAAACTATCGCGACCTTGGGAACGCTTTGATTTTGCCATGTTTTGTTATATCTTTCATTTTGTACTCAAAAAAATGCCATACAGCACGTTTATAAGAATCTCGTAGCGCGATTTGACATACTGTTATTTTATATGTTTTGTAATGTGTTTTGTTTAATTAGTATATTCTGTGATAATAAAATAAAAAGTTCATGTAATTAAAATGTGTTTGTGTGTCCATGAGCTAACACTCACGAAGCTTCTACTGAACGCATTCACAATTTCACAAACAAGGTAGATTTTTTTTTACAAAACAGGATATTTTGATTAAAACGTTTTTTAAGGAAATTGTAACTGTCAGTTAAGTACACAGTATAATGTTATCCCCTTAATGTAATATCTGGATAATCTAGATTGCAAAAAAAGACACAGGGTGTATGAGTGGATAACGTTGAATATTAATGTCTTTCATGCATACGGTAATTTAGTCTTCTTTTTTAAATATTGTACATACCGGTAGTTATTCGATACGAAATAAAATTCGTCATTCGGTCTAATGACGAAATATACGAAAATTAATGTGTGGCGAATAACAATGTTGTCACGGTATCTTAAATATGTTTTTCTCAATCGGAGCACATTGTCGTTCTACAAAGAAATATTTCCTTACACCTACCGGACAAAGCCACATCTATTTAACAATGGCGACAGAACAGTACTTCATAAACAAATGCGCTAACCGGACAGCCATAACACTCCTGCAACAAAACTTAATTATCTCTGAGACAGTGGGGCTGGTTTTCTCTGTTATGGCATGTTCTTGAAGCATGTCTGCTTTATTAACTGTAATGGCATGTTCTTGAAGGATGTCACCTATTTTAATACATGTTAAATTTTAATGAAGCGAGGCAACTACATGTATATATGATCCATTTAATGGGTGCGCATAGTCAATTGCGCATCAAATAGTAATTTACCTTGGTATTCATAACTACAAAACTGTTAATAATGTACAAATTGCATTGTCTTCTATTGTATGTGTGTGTGTGTGTGTGTATATATATAGGCGGATCCAGGGGGGGGGGGCGGACGCGGCGTACGCCAAAAATCGCCAAAGTAAAGTCCATTCAGTTGATGTTTCACACTTAACTAGATCTAAATCACCTATTTAAACTCATTTTTATTTTTTTTTTCGTTTACAACATTTCCCACTAATCACAGATAATCGCTAAATAATTTAACTTTAGACTCTCTGTCGAAGAGACATGCTCGAGAAGTGGTTGTCAAAGCCTTCACAATCACTAAAATCGTGGAGCTTAAAGGGGGGCGAACCCCTGGACCCCCTAGCAGGGCTTTGCCCTGCACCCACCAGAAACCCTAGCGCCCCCTAGACCCACAGCAAATATTTAAATATTACGCCCCTCCTAACCAGAATTCCTGGATCCGCCCCTGTATATATAATGATTCTGTACTGCTTGACTATGTTTTAATGTACAAAAGTGAGACGTTAATAAACTATTATGTCTGTCTGACTGCCTATTGCAATCACAAATCAAACCAACTACATACAGCTTTTCATTTTCAAAACAAATAAAGGAATCAGCGTAATATAATACACAATTTTCAAGATGTCAAGATATATTTATTTAGATTAGCGGTAATAAGAGGTTATAGTACCAGTTTGAATTTCAAAGAGCATGAGGTCTTTCACTCCTACACAATTTGTGTTATATTTTCCTGGCCTGATACAAGGTCAATGATTATATTCAGACGACATTTCCGTAAGACGTCACTTTCGAAACATTAACACAGCCGTTTGTGTCGAATTGGGCTTTATGTCAATCAGACACTGAAAACAACAATTAATCTTTTCACAAGTGTGAAAAGTAATGTAATCTTCTTACATTACCATATTAACCATAAACATTCGTTTCAAATACTTGTGTTGGTATTCGTTTGAATTAAATTAGTTGTTTTTTCTCTCGAAATACGGGAACCCTATAAATGAACGCTTTGATTATCACTGTAAAAGCATCACTGATTTATCTGTTTATGCAATAATAATTCTATATAACTTGAATTGAACATCTTAGCTATATTTGAGTCTGACTCTTAAGAATTATCTTCTGCTTCTGCTTCTGCACAGTACAGGGCCTGTTACGGCGTGACAGCGGAGGTGGAGTGCTTAGTAGCACTGTGGGAGGGCTGTCCTGAAACACTCAATTGTCTGTGCGCACGCGTCACTATTATCAAGGTGGTTCCATTCCACCGCAGTCTTTATAAAGAATGAGTTTTTATACTGCTCAGTATTGACGGATTTCACTTTCAAGCCTCTGTTGTTATTTATGCTATAGCGATCCTTTGTCGGTTTTAACTTTCACTTGCCTCTTGTTTTTTGCTGGTTGGATTTATTCTTCCGGTGATATAGCTGGCACCATCCCCTCGATCACTTTGTATAGGAAGGTCAGCCGGCTGGATCTTCTGCGATCTTGGAGTAGTGGAAGTTCAAGGTCCTTTAGCATCCTTGTAACACATCCTTCACTTTTATCTTGGTAATTGTTTGTTAAGAAGCGTGCTGCACGCGTTCGATCTTTTCTATGTCCTTTTGAAGGTAGGGGTCCCAGATGATAGCCCCATAATCTGTCAATGATCTAACCAGGGAGATGAAGCAAAGTTTTCTACAATCTTTCGAACAATTTCTTAAGTTTATTCTAAAAAATACCATGGTTGAGTTTGCTTTCTTTGTATTTTTTGTTATATGTGAAGACCATTTTAAAGTTTTATGTATGTTAATCCAAGGTAGGGATTTCCTTCTACCTGTTTCAGAATTTCGCCACAAAGTGAATAAAAGTGCATGGATTTGTTATTAACACTGAGAAGGTAACATTTTTTGGCATAAAATCGCATGCCCCACTTGTCTGCCCATTTTTCTAATTCATTTAAGTCATTTTGTAGGATTTGATGATCATTTTGGTTTTTAATTGTTCGATACAGTAAGCAATCGTCTGCATGTCATTGATATGACAGAGGAATAGTAATGGTCCCATGACAGTACCTTGAGGTACCCCAGAGTCAACTGTCACTTTCTTTAAACATTCTCCATCGACAACTACCTGCATATATCTGGTTGTTAAAAAGTTTCTGATCCAGTTGTGAATGGGTCCTTTGATACCAAAGCTATATAGTTTTGTTAAGTTCTTCATGTGGGACGTTGTCGAACGCTTTCGAAAAGTCTAAGATCATGACGTCCGTTTGGTATCCTTCATCATTATTGTTTAGCAAATCTTCGAGTGTCACAACAAGCTGGGTCTCAAACGAGTATCCTGATCTAAAACCATGGTTTAAATTGGTTAAGTTTTTTTCCAAATGATTCAAAAAGTGTTTGCAAATAATGTGTTCTAAGATTTTACAGCTTACTGAGGTAAATGGCACAGGCCGGTAGTTCTCTGCCGCATGTACATCTCCTTTCTTATAGATGGGCGATATATTAGCATTTACTCAGTCACTAGGAAGCTCTCTGGTTTGAACAGATTTCTGAAATATCGATGAAAAGGCAGGTGCAAGTTGCTTTGAACAGTTTTTGAGAATGACATTTGAGATGTTATCTGGTCCAACGGCTTTTGAAGTGTGATGTTCGATAAAAGTTTTGTAACGCCGGATACCGTGATGTTTAAATCCGGTAGAGAATGTTTATAATTCTTTTCTAGCGATGGTAACTTGCGCTTAGAAAGTTTCGTGAATGCAGAGCTGAATTGATCAACTAGTATTTCTGCTTTGTCTTTAGCATCACTCAACATATTGCCTTTTTTCTTTAAAGGAGCCACACGAACACTGTCTTGTCTTTTAGATTTTACATAACGCCAGAAGGGCTTGCTATTATTTTCCTCGAAGCCTTGTTTATTTTTTTCATTTACATAATTTACTTCCGCCTTTTTAAATTCTCTTTTGCATAGTTTCTGATAACTTTTAAAGTCTGCCCACTGTTTAGTTTTCTTGGTATGCGAGTACAGGTGTGATTTTCTTTTAGTCATATTTTTCAGATTTCGATTAAACCAGGATATAGTATTGCGTTTTCTTTTTAAATTTTGATGGAATATATTTGTCCATGATAACTTGAATTTCATTTTTCAGTGTGTCCCACATGTGTTGTATAGAGTCTTTTGGCATGTTTACTATTTTGTCTGAAAGTATTTCACACTCTTTGTAAATTTCATTCCAGTTGGCTTTGGAGAATAGGTAAATTTTGCTTGGTTTCTGGACGTTATAGACCGGTCGAATATCAGAGTCGGTCACTACCATGGCATGGTCACTTATTCCGGGGATGCTAGTTGAGTTTTTCACAAGAGAGGAGTTATTTGTGAATACTAGATCTAGTATATTTTCTTCACGAGTAGGCTTGTTATGGACTTGGGGGAGTCCGTGCTTGGAAGTTATTTCAATTAAGTGTTGTTGTATTGCTTTATCTTGTGCCTTTGTTCGAACAGTTAAATTTTCCCAGTCTATATCTGGACAGTTAAAGTCTCCGGCTAACACTATGTGTTTATTTTTACCACTTTCAGAAAGTTTTTTTTAAGGATTTATCCAAGTTTGAAAGGTCATTCATATTTCTATGTGCCATATAAAATGAAGCTACATAAAGGTCTTTTCCCCCTTTCATTTTAACTTTTGTCCATGTAATTTCACACTCAGTTACTCGCTGTGGTTGTTCATCAGAAATAAGGTCTTTCTTTACTCCCACAAACACACCGCCTCCTCGCGACATGCGATCATTTCGATAAACGTAAAAGTTCTCGGGAAAAAATTCGCATGATTTGATGGCATTTTCAGATGGTTCTTTTCCAGGTTTTACACCACTAAGCCAAGATTCTGTACCACAAATTAAGTCTGGTTTTGTATAATTCACACTTGCGTTAAATTCCGACTTATGTTCACGGAAACTACAACAGTTCGCTGTTAAAGAGTCTCAAATTTGTTTTCTTTGGAAGAAAATTTTGATCGCATTCCTTATGTGAAGATACCGATGACAAGTGGCTAGATCTGGTATGTAACGAGTCCGACCGTGACGATATGCGGCGTGGTTTATCTGATGGGGCTACTGAAATGTACTGGGTCAAACAGTTCTGTTGAACAAAAAGAATCTACTGAAGTATCAAAAAGTGGAGAGAAAACATTTATCATATTTAATTCCAAACTATATAACGTAAAACTATCAATGTTTACGCTGTCGAAACGGCAGCACTTCCACACGACTGACGAATGTTCAAGGTATTCCATTTCATGCGTATCAATGTTCTCACATGGCTGGTGGTGCCATAAATTACAAGCATCACAGCACACACCCTGGTGGGACCAGGTTACAGGACAATCACATAGGCCACGTGGAAAGATGGATTGGTTACGGGGCCCTGGATTGACCTCAATATCCCCACACATTAGAATAATTAATAACAGTAATGACTTGTGTTCAAAGTTTCTTGGTGAGCAATCCAAAATAATACTGTGTCTATGCAATTTTTGTTTCCGGTCAGCACAAGTTTTAAGTATGCTGACTTTCGAAGTTTTCATACTACACATAATGTTTATGCAGAAGCTACTAGCTGTCAGTGGCATTAGATGGTACAGTGACATGTTTCAAGATGAATCCAAAGAGTGACAATATAATCAACAGTAGACAAAATTTTCCAGGTGTGGTTTTCATGGCGAGTGCCATCTTGGATTTTGCCGAGTCGCGGGGGATGGATACCAGCTATTTTAGAGTAACTGAGGCATTTCACACATATTTTACTCGTAACTGAGCAGTTATGATAAGTTAAAATGGAAATGCAATTTGATATCGAAGATTTTAATTTTAGAGCATATTGTATAAGTTTAAATTGAAGATTTTTCTCCAATGTCTAGCACGCGACTTTCCTTCCTGCCGGCTACACTCCACTCATAATGGGTAATCGTCTGACCAATCTAAGCTATATATCGTGACAACACATTATTGATCATTTGAGACTTTTTTGTTCCAAAGTATGCATTGATTCAGTTGTTAGTGTATCAACACTTTTTGCTCTGGTAACAGCGTTTGAATGGTCAAGAAATCGCCTGCAATTAATACATATGAAGACTCTTACAATTTTAGCAGATAAATGATGTTGTATTTCTTCTAAACAATAGAACTATAAAATCCTTTTGTATCGCTGATGTTAATAAATGCTCTGCTGGAATTCAAAACAGCCATTTTATCATTTTAATGACACATTAACATCAATGAGATTATCTGAATGTACACACTTAGACGGTACACAATGCGTGTCAACAATACAACAATATTATCTTAATCACATTTTGGTATCAGAAACAAACAATACAGTTTAACACATTTATGCCTAGCGTCTAGAAACAAGAGGCCCATGAGGGCCTGAATCGCTCTACTGGCTGGAATGTCAATGGAATGGAAAGTCATCATGCAAGGGAATACTGAAAACACAAATCCTTTCATCCTTGCCAAATGAATTATCAGATGGCTTATATTTTATTTAATTTTAAATTTATAATTGCAACCAATTAAACAACCTACTTAAATGCCTCGGACCAATACAAATTCAAGGGGCGATAATTCTGGACTTTTTACTCTGATGTAACCCATTTTCAATAGGGTTTGAGTCCTTATTAATATAAAGACACTGAACAAGTTTGAAAAGAATCGGATGAAAACTGTGGAGTTTATCGCGCAAAGAAGAAAAAGTCTAACGCACGCACGGACGGACGGACGGTCTAATGTAACCCATTTTCAATAGGGTTCGAGTCCTCATGAATATAAAGACACTGTACAAGTTTTAAAAGAATCGGATAAAAACTGTGGAGTTTATGGCGTAAACAAGAAAAAGTCTACACACGCACGGACGGACGGTCTAATGTAACCCATTTTCAATAGGGTTCGAGTCCTCATTAATATAAAGACACTGAACAAGTTTAAAAAGAATCGGATGAAAACTGTGGAGTTTATCGCGTAAACAAAAAAAAGTCTAACGCACGGACGGACGCACGCACGGACGGCAGACGGACGGTCTGATGTAACCCATTTTCAATAGGGTTCGAGTCCTCATGAATATAAAGACACTGAACAAGTTTGAAAAGAATCGGATGAAAACTGTGGAGTTTATCGCGTAAACAAGAAAAAGTCTAACGGACGCACGCACACACGCACGGACGGACGGACGACGGAAACCACACCATGACATAAGCTCTTCCGGCCTTCGGCCAGTAGAGCTAAAAAGGCCTTGGCAAACAGCGTAGACCCAGTTGAGACGCCGCATGATGCCGCGTCTCATCAGGGTCTGCCCTGTTTGCTTAAAGATTTTTTTTTGTAAGATATATTATAAATATAAAAATAAATATACTAGACATCCCTAATTTTGGAAATAAATTGATCCAATTTAGAAGAATGGGAGAGTCCATAAATGGGTTAATATACAAATAATCACAGTCACTTACAAGACATGAGTGCATGGCAAAGAAGGTTGAGTATATAGTATAAATCTCAGAGTGAAACCTACATAGATATGAGCAGGGCTTTGGGAAAACCAAGCTTAATCTGCGCCAAAACTTTACTCACATGCATTAACCCTTTGCATGCTGGGAAATTTGTCGTCTGCTAAAATGTTGTCTGTTAAATTTCTAAAAATAGCATTTTCTTCGATTTTTTTCAAAGAATACTATCAGAATAGCAAACAGTTTGGATCCTGATGAGACGCCACGTTCTGTGGCGTCTCATCTGGATCCAAACTGTTTGCAAAGGCCTTCAAAATCCGGTTCCAGCGCTCAAAGGGTTAAGATGGTTTTTTCAAAGCGCAGCTCAATTATGATAACAAGATACAATAGCATGAAACAATAATAAAAAATCTTCTGTTCAGCTCCTCTTAGTATCTGACAACAGAAGACATGAATCATTGTGAGTTAAAATCAAAACACAGTTGTGCAGGGGTGAACAAATTAGTTGCCCATACCAGACTCTGCAAAACCTGAATAACCTGTCAGACATATTATCTGATTAGGTTGGAATCATGTCAGAAATGCAAACTTATTACACATGGATTTTTCAAATTTCTTATCAGACAATGTTTCTTACAGCACCTTAATGTTTGTGAGACAAAATAATTTTTCGACTGATTTGTCTGAATATCTGACAGGTTTATGAGGTATGCCGTACTTCCAAGGTTTTCTGCAGGCAAATGCAACAAATATGATAGTTTCCTAAAAGTAAATTAGTTACTGCATTATTATCCAACCAATAAATAGCACATCTCAATCACATAATTTGTCAAAAACAGACAAGGTCATAAATATCAAATTTCATCCATCCCTTTGGATTTTTGTGCATAGCTTAATAAAACAATTGGAAAACAAGAGCATGCTATAGGGTTCCATATGCAATAACATTAAAACAGCTAAATTTATTGTCAAAAGGCTACAGGAGGGTCCAATTATGTGAAGAATATGTCAAGGTAAAGCCAATACATGGCATTTTATAATGTAATAATAAATGGTTTAAATTTGTGTCATTGATACACAGTCTGACAGCGAAAACAAAATATACAGAGAATATTATGTGAGTTTTGGATAAAGATCAAGTTTATCATGCGAGGCTTAGAACCATGTTAGCAACCATGGTTCGGGCCGATTTATCTTTATCCAAAACTCACATAATATTCTATTTATCTTATTATTTCCTCCCTTTTTCCATTAAAAATCATGAAATATCGCATTTCTTTACGATTTTGTTCTTCCATAAATTTTTGGAAAAACCCACAAATGATCTAAAAAAAGTGAAAGGATAAAGCTCAAGTTTATACGATCGGTGTTATCCTATCGATTTTCATCTGGTAATAGGATAAATAAATGTTTGTACTCATGCGAATTATCAATGCACTGATTTATAAAAGTCTGACTTTCATTTGTGTGATGACAAACTTGTTTAGCTTACTTATGCTGACACATGGTAAATAAATGGTTTAAGAAGCTTATACAACACAAAGACAATCAGAAACTAGCGACTGTTATGGTAATTGTAGTGATAAATACCGCTAGCCAACACATGTTGTAATGTGTAGAAAGCTGTAACAATTATGTTATAGAAGGTTGACAAAGTGGCATGACTTTTATAGTCAAAAACAATTCATGCAATTTTTTTACATGTTGTACATTGAAAAGTGTCAGAGCACTTCCTTAACAAGTTTGTGTCCATGGAATTAGGAACCAAGCCTTTTTAGCCCCCCTTAATTAGGGAGAAAACTTCGGTATTTCAGGAAAAAAGAAGAGGAATGAAAAATGCTGACTTACGATCCGTATTTGGGATAACATAATTCGAAAGAAGTATTCAGAGTAGAAGTGGCTTCAAAAAGGCTGCAACTATAGAAGTAACAATAACGAATCGATGACAGACAATGCCAGGGTAATAATGCAACATGATAATACAACAAAGTGTTGAAAACATGATGATCATAAGTAGTATTATGCATATCTGGATTAAAATCCAAACTGATATAACATCACATACGGGTAAATACTAACCTAATTAAGCTAATAAGGAACGGCAGTGCTAGCCCCTGCCCTTCCAATTTCAAGACCCGCCCTTTTAAAATATGTCAAACCAGTTTTTGTCCCTTTTTCAAGTGTCGATGTTCTAATAAATACAGATACACCCAATGCTTTTTATTTATATTGACGATTTTTTTTAAATAAGGAACACATTTCATGAAACAGATGTTGAATGGATGCTTGAATACAATGCATAAGTATTTAAGTGGAAATAGCACAATTAAGTCACTTACAATGTACACAGATTACAATCCAACTTTTTCTCTCAATAGAGGTCTCCCAGCCCCTTTTTTGCCCCCCCCCCCCCCCCCNCCTTTGCTAACCATTTGGCAAGTTCATTGATTGTAACATGTCTTTAAGTACTTGGGGTTGAATAACCATTAACATATCAAGTAGTCATTTCCTCCTTTGCCTTAAATTCGTTATTTGTTTAGACTTGATTTCCTAAAGCTATTTTCAATTGTTTGTACTACATGTTTAATTTTGGGATTCATTCATATATTGGTATTTTGAAATACATTATCAATTATAGAGATAACCTTAAATTATTTCTGTTATATAACCCCATAATCACCAACAAAAAATCATGAATTCACAGTCTTCTATAAGGTATAAGGTATTATTATTTAATATAATATTAATTTATACACTAATTTACTTAAATATTAATTTATATTATTAATATAATTTTATTTAATGCCTGAGCATTCAACAAACTATGCTAGACATTAACAACAAAAAAATTACTTAAAGTTAATAAAAATGAGACCAATTTGTTTAGCAATCATTATAATAATAAATTATATGTTTTAACTTAATCATTTAATATAAGACAACACATTTAACTATAACAATTATTCTTGATATGCATATACAACCATTAACACAAATTAACAAATTATATTATGCAAACTATTAATATACATATATATATAATAAAAATTACTATATTGCAAAAATATGTACAATTCGGAACAAAAGAAAAAATATCTACATACAATTATAATACATTTTCAGATTATGGTCCTTGTTCGGGATGGGAGATCCCATGTTTATGTTTGATAATGATATGGTGAACATAATGTCCCTAACTAGGTCAACCCATGGACAAAAAACATATATGTATACTCAACATAATTGTTTTACATCACACATATTCCTGGTTTGAAATCCTTTATAAAAAAAAATATACATATTTTATTCCAGATTATTTTTTTTCGTAAAATTTAACAATATAAGACAGACATTTTGAAAAGAAACACATACTGTTGGATATGTTATCCACTAAGTGAAAACAACAATGTCCACCAGTTAAAATGAAGTAGGCTACATTTTATCCAAATGGTCAAACACAACATTTTGCCTCATAACATAACTCATAAGGTGTTTTCTCAAAGACACTTTTCTGCCTCAACCAATGAACCATGCACCAAATTCATTAAATGATTATTATATGAATACATTGCTTGCAAATTATTTACGTATGGTGTGGAGTGGGATGCCCTCGACCCTCACACTTATTTACGAGGATAGTAAAATATTTTGAACGAAAAAAAAAATCACCAAATGAAAGCAAGACTTGAAGAAGAAGAGCGACTTGAGTTGCTCAGTCTGTCGTAATGTCCGACTGCTTCTTCGTAAGTTGGAGGTGGCTCGTTATACGGACAATACGGCGGCGGATCTTCAGTGGGCGGTGTGAACAAAGAGTCACCATCATCAGACTCTCTGTCATTTTCCCCAAGAGGTACAAACAATTGTTCTAAAGGTAACCTGGGGACACTCGAATGATGTTCAAAGTAATTTCTTTCATCTTCGTCAAAGATTATCGAATTAGGTTCGGTACTTTCTGTAGTGCTACTATCATCTTCCGCACCAAACACACTTGACAATGTCCCAGATTCTGGTTCATGATGTTCGTGCGGAGGGTAACCAAACTGGTGCAGATGATTTTCTAGCCAACAGTTTGACGAGAAATCCTCGATACGTTGTCCATACAATATATCTGAGCACGCCATGTGACTCAAACACTTTGGCTGAGATTCTGATATCAAATGTGAAGGTCTAAAGAACAACTGATTGGTCTCACGAGTTCTTCTTAAGAAACCGGATATCCCCGCTGAAGTCGTTGGAACCAATAGTTCCTCTGTTGTGTTGTTCGAACTGAACTCGGCTGTCGTACTCGTGGCCCTCCTGGTCCGCCTTCTGCCCCTTCTACGGAGATTGGCAGTGATCCAGTCCCACATTTCAACTATGTTGTCAACCTTAAAGTAAAGTAAGTCAGAAAAAATAATAAACGCATGTAAGGTCTGATAGTGAAATGCATAGAAAATCAATAGAAAATTATTGTTTGACCTTCCTGCAAATGTTTTCGAAAATTGACCTTGACTCACAGTACTCAGTAGGGACATGAAAATGAATGACAATATAAAGAATAACACCTTACTTACAGATTTCTAAATCCTCCTTCAAATTAATATGTTAATTTGTTGGTTTTACCACTATCTGTCCATTATTCATGATAAATGCATCCTGACTAAAGACAGATAGATCATAGAGTAGTAAGGTTTCAAAATAAATCTGGACACTTTTTGACTCTTTGCTTTCACTCCAAAGACCAGCCTTGTTTTGGAATGAAAGTACACCAAATGTCCCAAAATGCTCTTTGATTTTATTTGTTTTGTTATTTTGAGTTGAAACTTTACCTGTTGCAAACAAATCGTTGCAAAATAATTACCAGTCAGAAGATTAAGAATGGACAGGGCCCTCAATCTATCAAATCTAAAAAGTATACTTTTTTCCCCCTAAAAAAAACAAGAGGCCCATGAGGGCCTGAATCGCTCTACTGGCTGGAATGTCAA
>VMBQ01008564.1:0-10069 GCA_007657795.1 Dreissena rostriformis
AGTCAAGGTAGCCTTATTTTGTGCATTTCAAAACGAGTCGTATCTTTTCAGAAATGAGGACTGGTGGTATGCACAGCACACGGACCCCAAGTACAACAACCAGCAGATGGAGGGATACGTTCTCCGTAACTACGTAGCTCTGGAGGATACCCTCGAGTCACAGGAGTAAGTTATACATAGTAGCTCAGCTTCGAGAAAACGGGGCTTAATACATGTGCGTAAAGTGTAGTCCCAGATTAGCCTGTGCAATCAGCACAGGCTAATCAGAGAAAACACTTTCCGCCTCAACTGGTTTTTCGTTTAACGTGCAATACCATAAAAACGGATAGTGTCTTTCCTGATTATCCTGTGCTGACTGCACAGGCTAATCTGGGCCGACACTTTCCGCCTTAACTAGATTTTTGCTTAGAAGAGACTTTCTTTAAACAAAAAAAAAGCCAAAAGTGTCATCCCTGATTAGCCACTGCAGACTGCACAGAATAATCTGTGATGACACTTAATGATATTGATATTTCCTAGTTATTTGCCTGTGAACATATCTGACAAAGCACATCCACAGAAGATGTAACAAGTCTTTGGAGCAAACTGTTGCCACTTTTTCATGAGATTGAAATTAAAATTTGAAATATATGTCATAATATTATCAATATACAGCTTTTATGATACATGACTATTATACATCAAACACCTTCTATTGTTGCATGACTAGACAAATGATCAATCCAACACTTTTTTTTAATGGCAACCTGCCATAAATATAAAATAATATTTATATTATTGTTATGTTGTTTATGCAAAAGTGAATATTTAATATTTTAATGAGCATTTGAAGATTTGGATTGCCTCCCTGTCCAGTGTTCATTATCACACTCAAAACAATCTAATTTTCTATTAAAACTAGGCTTTTACCATTTTTATGCCCCCCGAAGGTGGGCATATAGTGATCGCACTGTCCGTCTGAAATTCCGTCACACTTTGCGTTTAGGTTTTGAAAAATGTGGAAAAACACTTTGCATTTAGGTTTAGAAAAATGTGGAAAAAGGGGGCATATGATATCCTATGGTGACAAGCCTTGTTTATAAATCTTATTCGATAATATTGTAATAATATTATCGTAATTTTAATGTTATTATGTCAAATGGGGAAGGTCATTATGTTCCGAGTTTGACATTCTTTCCATTTGCAGTATTATTTGGAATCCAAAAAATACATTGTTCTGTAGGCCACTAGTTGGCATACACAAATCTTTATATCCTGGTACAAACATTATCATTATAGCAAATATAAACAGCTAATGCAGCTATCATTTTACATCCTGGAGTTTAAATACCTTGGCTAATGTTTAAACACTTATAAAGATAACAGGGAAGACTCAGAGTGTATAGTAATTCAAACTTAAAAAAGTACACAACATTTTCGTATGAAAACAGTTTTCTCCTATATAATGTTGGGCAAGCTGCCAAATTTATGACAAGGTAATCCACTTAACATATCGCATTTCTTTTGTTAAATGCAGTCAGCATATTGAAAACTGGGTAAATGAATCATGGTGCATTATAGTGATTTTCAATTTCTTTAACACACAAGTTTAAATTATCAAATATTTTCGAATAATTTGCATTTCTTGAAAATGGTTATGGGTAAATATTTAAGGATCTGTTGAGGGTGTTTGTTATCTATTAACCTTTTGAGTAATAGCAGAAAGTGTCTTATCCATTTTACAAATAGTTAATGACTTTGTTTTGTATGTTCTTCAGCTCCCTACATTGATTCCAGTCGCGCTCTGGGAACAAGGTGCTTAATGCATGTGCGTAAAGTGTTGTTGCAGATTAGCCTGTACAGTACACACAGCCTAATCAGGGAGGACACTTTCCACCTATACAGGAAAATTTTGATAAAAAGATACTTCCTTGGAAAAAAAATACAATAAAAGCGGAAATTGTCATACCTTATTAGCCTGTGCGAACTACGCACGCTAATCTGGGACAACACTTTACGCACATGCACTTTTCACCATTTTCCGAGAGCACGGCTCATTTCTAGTGTGTCGAAGTGGAAACACACATAATTATTTTCAAGAATTTAAAATTAACCTATTTTATATTTTCATATCAGTTTGGAATAAATAATTTTAAGTTGGAGAAAATCAAAATATGAATGACATGATAACTTGTTAAATGAAAATTTAAGCTTTGCAAAAAGAAAAAGTTAATGTAATGAGAACAATTAAGGATGTCATATTGATGTTATGGGGAATTCAAGGTACAAAAATCACAGTGGTTTAATCTTGTTTTATCGTTTACCATATTGTCTCTATAAGAGCACACCTTGGCTTCTTTATACAACCTTAATGTATTTGTCCTTTGTGCACGTATTGAGATTACTATGGTAGTTAAACATCCCAAATGATAACACTTTTAAACAAACAAGTTTATCAGAGTTAAATTTAGAAGTGGTACAAAAAACCGCATTAAAAAGACTCCGTTAAACATTTTGTCACACATGTATAAGTGCGGTTACATTCAAGTTCTGTACTTGAGCGCCTCTTAATATTTTGTCATTGAGACTATACAATAGCCATTTATGACTGGCCTGTCATAAAGTTATGACAAATGATGCCCTTTCACTTTGTAAATAGTGATAATTAAGTGCTTTATGGGTAATTTATGAATTAATCTTTGACCAGTTTGTAAGGCTTCTTCTTGTACTTGTAAAGTAGTATGTAACGAAGGCTAAAAAAAATATATGAAAATACTGGAATGTGCTTAAAAAATATGGTTTGGTAGGAAGGGTTTTTATTATATTTTATTATGCCCCCTGCATCTACTTTTGCCAAGAGGCATATTATGCAGTGATTGGCCTGTCTTTTCTTATGTCCGTCAGTCAGTTCCAGGTTTACCGACTCGTTTTGTATAACTTCAATATTTTTTCCTACAAAGCTTTGATACTTGCATGGATTTTATCTATCAACACTCTCAACCTTATGGCACAACGTCCCCATGGCGTAGTGGATATGGTGTCCGCCTAGCGACCAGGAGGTCACGGGTTTGATCCCTACTGCGGGAGCGTTGTATAGATCTCCCCCAAATATACCAAGAACTGGTTCTTAAGTGTCAAGAAACAGACTCGAAAGTGTTTCACATAAGCTGTAAGCTTTCGATGCAATCAAGCTAAAGTAAATAGGTTTAAACTAAATCAACCTTATGACCCACATTTTTATTGGAATAAATTATGTTATTGGAATTAGTTTTGTGCAACTGTTTATCAATTGCCAACTTAAAAAGCACTGCAAAATCATACTTGGATGGTTTTGTTTTGAATGTAGGTATTTCTACATGCTCTAAGATTTCAGTATTATGACACAGAAGTCTTTATTTGGACCCCTAAACAGGTTTAACTCTGGGAGGTTTGAAACCTTGTTTGATCCCAGCCCACCCTCGATTTTCATTAATTTTTAAGTTCTAAGATTTTAGGGCAAGAAGTGGATTTTTTTAACCACTCGCTTTCTCGTCTATTTTCAGTTGGTTCTTTGGAAAGATCACGCGTAAGGAGGCTGAGAGGAACCTGCTGATGAAGGATAATTCAGTCGGGGTGTTCTTGATACGGGAGAGTGAGACATGTCCAGGTACAAACTAGTGTGATAATATGCGTTCAGCTCGAAACTGTTGTATTCTCCGATCCAACTATGAACCTATATCTACGTATAGACCTATATCCTCATACACCTATAGTTAATATATGTGGCGCGTTCTGAGAAAACTGGGCAAAATGCTTGTGCATAAAGTGTTACCTGGATTAGCCTATGCAGTCCGCACAGGCTAATCTGGGACGACACTTTCCGCCTTAACTGGATTTTCGCTAAGAAGAAACATCATTTACACGAAAAGTTTCATAAAAGCGGAAATTGTCGTCCCTGATTAGCCTGTGCGGACTGCACAGGCTAATCTGGGCTGACAATTTACGCACAAGCATTTTGCCCAGTTTTCTCAGAACACGCCATATATTTTGTATTGGAGCCTGCCAATTACTTGCCAGTCAGGTTTTATGCTGTTTGCTGCTCATCAGTATCTTATGGTTGAAAATGAAGGCTTTAAAACTTAAATCTAGTAAGAAAGGTATTGAATTTTAATTTTATTTGATAAGGACCGACAGGTCAAATTGCGTATCTGAGCAGGAATGGGTTAAGTACTGGATGTGTCCAGGAAAAAGACTCATGAATTTATTGGACTTTTGACAAAATGATAAAGGTGCGAAAGAAAAAAAACATAACAATGTTTATAGAGAATATTATGTGACTTTTGGATAAAGATCAAGTTTATCATGCGAGGCTTAGAATCACGGTAGAGCGAGGCTTGCCGAGCATGATAAACTTGATCTTTATCCAAAAACTCACATAATATTCTATTTATCCTATTATTTATTCCATTTCCCATTAAAAAATATCAAATATCGCATTTTTAGACGATTTTTTTCTTCTGTATTTGACAACAGATTTTCCAATTTTGGGCAAAAACCCACAAATGATCTAAAAATAACGATAGTATAAGCTCAAGTTTATACGATCGTTGTTATCCTATCGATTTTCATCTGGTAATGGGATAAAATATATTACATCCTGGTATCAAATTGTTTATTTTGTTAAATCTGATTTTATTATGCCCCCCTTCGAAGAAAAGGAAATATATTGCTTTGCACATGCCGGTATGTCGGTCTGTCGGTCCGTCCACCAGATGGTTTCCGGATGATAACTCAAGAACGCTTAGGCCTAGGATCATGAAACTTCATAGGTTTATTGATCATGACTGACAGATGACCCCTATTGATTTTGAGGTCACTAGGTCAAAGTTCAAGGTCACATGTCAAGGTCACAGTGACTGGAAATAGGAAAATGGTTTCCGGTTGATAACTCAAGAACGCTTACGCCTGGGATCATGAAACTTCATAGGGACATTGGTCATGACTGGTAGATGACCCCTATTGATTTTGAGGTCACTAGGTCAAAGGTCAAGGTCACAGGTCAAGGTCACAGTGACTGGAAATAGGAAAATGGTTTCCGGATGATAACTCAAGAACGCTTAGGCCTGGGATCATGAAACTTCATAGGGACATTGGTCATGACCGGCAGATGACCCCTATTGATTTTCAGGTCACTAGGTCAAAGGTCAAGGTCACAGTGACCTGAAGCAGTAAAATGGTTTCCGGATGATAACTCAAGAACGCTTAGGCCTGGGATCACGAAACTTCATAGGGACATTGGTCATGACCGGCAGATGACCCCTATTGATTTTCAGGTCACTAGGTCAAAGGTCAAGGTCACAGTGACCTGAAGCAGTAAAATGGTTTCCGGATGATAACTCAAGAACGCTTAGGCCTGGGATCACGAAACTTCATAGGGACATTGGTCATGACCGGCAGATGACCCCTATTGATTTTCAGGTCACTAGGTCAAAGGTCAAGGTCACAGTGACCTGAAGCAGTAAAATGGTTTCCGGATGATAACTCAAGAACGCTTAGGCCTGGGATCACGAAACTTCATAGGGACATTGGTCATGACCGGCAGATGACCCCTATTGATTTTCAGGTCACTAGGTCAAAGGTCAAGGTCACAGTGACCTGAAGCAGTAAAATGGTTTCCGGATGATAACTCAAGAACGCTTAGGCCTGGGATCACGAAACTTCATATGGACATTGGTCATGACCGGCAGATGACCCCTATTGATTTTCAGGTCACTAGGTCAAAGGTCAAGGTAACGGTGACTCGACACAGTAAAATGGTTTCCGGACACCACCACCACCACCACCACTACCACCACCACCACCAAAAATGTATTCACACAATGGCTGCCACTACAACTGAAAGCCCATATGGGGGGCATGCATGTTTTACAAACAGCCCTTGTTTTACTAAAAATGATGACTTTATAGATCATTCTGAGTAAAATAACTTACATCCAAACATCGACTGATTTAACAACTTCCTGTTGAACATGACGTTTTCAGCATTTACACATTCATTTATAATATTTGGAAAATAGGTTTTTTGCTGTTTGTGTTGCTTTCTGTGGATCAAACGGATTTTTATGTTCGGTTATAAGTAATTGCAATATAAAAATAAGCTGGTATGTAAGCAATTCCAGTATTGTGGAGATTCTTTAAATGAGAATATTAACTGCAATAAAACGGGACCAGATTGTCCGGTTTGGAGAGAATTCTGGTTGTAAGAATATCCAGTTTAGAGGGTTTCCACTTTGTACCATGAAAAAGTCAGCATCAATATGTGCAAAGAAGACCACTTCTGGCTTTTCAAATCACTAAATAAGGTCGCTGTGGCGTAGTGGATATGGTGTCCGCTTAGCGAGTGGGAGGTCACGGGTTCAATCCCCATTTTGGGAGCTTTCTTTAGATCTTCCCCAAAGACACCACGTAGTGGTTCTACCCAGGAATCGGACTCAAAGCCTTGGGGTTTTGATGCAATCGAGCTAAAATAAATAGGTTTAAACTTAAAACTTAATCAGTAAATTCATAATGAATAGTTAATGTTATCTGTTCATGCTTTGCAATTTATTGTTGGTGTCTCTGCATAATGTTTGTATGCATTTTCTTCCGTAGGGATCTATGTGCTTTCCATACACGATTACGATCAATCAAAACAGGCTCCTGACTGCGTCAAACACTACAAAATGCGCTACATGGATGATGGCGGGGTGTATATTGCGGGTGGCAGACCTTTCAAAACCATCATGGAGCTCGTGGAGCATTACAAAAGTATATTTTACATTACATAGCTTTTTGTAGCTTTTTTTTAAAACTGAAAATACAGAAAACTGAAAGAAGTGTATTTGGTACATGTAAATGAGCCGATTTTTTTGTCATTGAATAATGGCAGAAAGTGTGACAATAAAGGAATATAGAAATTCCAGAAACATTATCAGGAGATAAATTCTTATTAATATTTAGGTCCCATTTGGGAAAAATCAGTCTCCGCCAAACATGGCCGGACCGACGGACATGTCTTGTAAAATTGTGTAAGGTCTGGCCTGTCGGTCTAATTTACAGGACCGATTGTCCGGCAAAAAAATGAGAACGAATTTGTCTGTTAATCGATGTTTGTTTACGGCTCTGAATGCTTTACGCGTTGTAAAAATAGCAATCGTGTCTTTATACACATGCTTTTCCGTACCAATGCTCTTTCTGCTGACGCAATTTCCAGAGAGCACTATTTTACGTTACGTTTCACACATGTCGCAAATGCGATTTCAATATGGCGAACATTCCGACAATAAACAAAACAAATACGTAGCCGAGCGAAAATTACAAATAACGATCGAATTAACGACAGAAACCATACAATAAGGATAGATTAATGAAAAGCGTGCGTCATTCAGCGATCGAGCATACGTTTTGGATACAAATAACATATCGTCTTATGTATTGAATGTCATAGAACGAATGTTTGTAATTTGGAGTCTACTCGCGGAGAAAAATACGTCTAACAAATTTTCGTTCGAAAAACGAAAACAGACCAACATGGTTTGATTTATATGTTAGTGGATCTGTGTATAATCAGATTCATATGCATATTCTGCTTTATTATTTTTGTCACTATGCAGTTTACTGTTATGGCATGTTATTATAAATAAAATTGAACTGGAAGATATTGAAAGGTAAAACATATTAAATATATTAATTTATCTAAGTTAAATACATCAATTACATTCAAGTATGTACAATGTACCGGTATGTTAATAGGTGAAATTATTTTCCCCAAACTGAAACTAAAACAATGAATGTTATTTCCCCGAAGTTTCGCTTTTTTTTCCCTTTCTTGAATTAACCATTCTTTAACATGTCCTTTTTAAATTTACTTTGCCCGGCCTCTATGCCCTCATGGGTATACACTAAATTGACGGGTGTGGAATTTACAACTCGATTTGCATTAAAATGTGTGCTCCTCGCAGGCCTGTCTTTTTTGTAATTTGTGATGGTCTTTCCCCAAGTCTGCGTAATTATCAAAGGAATGCTAGTCCAAATCCATGACGATCTAATCACTTAACAAGATAATCATAAGTCTTTTTATTAAATGATACAAATATAAATTTGTATGGTTGTAATCACAATTGTAATTTATAATAATGATCATCGTCAATAGAACCGTCATGACATTGATACCAGAAATAAAACTGGGTTATTTTACTATTATATTCTGTAGCCACTAGGTCCTGTAAAAAAAGAGGAGGTCCTGTATATTTTCCAAGTTTACAGTCAAGTTTGGATATGACTGAAAAATATATACCTTTTTCCACTTGGAATGGGGCCGAATACCGGCCCTAAATTTGAATGAAAAACAAAACACTGCTATTGCTTTGGAAGAGCTTTTGGAAGAGCTGTAGTTGCCTTTAAAGCCCACTCAAAACGATCTCAGTTTCACATAATAAACTTAAGAACACAATAATTATACAGAAAACAATACTAAAAGCATTGTGATAAACTCAAAAAAAGAATATGAAGGAAGTAAAATGGTGCAGATATGTATGGTGTCCCTTGTTTTCGTGAATTGAAATGACCAATTCGCTTTATTGTTACAGCTCAAGAAGATATGCCTTCAATGTGACATTTTCAGAAAAAAAACGGAAAAAAACCCATATTTGTATGTTACTTAGCCTATTGTGTCAAATCACTGTGTGGAACATCTGAATCCTAAACATTTTTTGGGTTTTGTGNGCTTCATTGTTACAGCTCAAGAAGATATGCCTTCAATGTGAAATTTTCAGAAAAAAAAGAGGAAAAAAAACCACATATTTGTATGTTACTTAAGCTATTGTGTCAAATCACTGTGTGGAACATCTGAATCCTAAACATGTTTTGGGTTTTGTGAAATTGATAACTTCCTGTAATGAAAAACCATTTTGAAATTGTCAAGAAAAAAAATAAAGCGATATTGTGACGGCATATAAAATTAACTTTTGTATTAACATTATGTTTCAAATTTATATTTTAGAAAAAAACAGCTGTTTCCTTCATCAAAATTGTTGGTACCCATTATGAAAGTGATATAATTAGCCACCTTGTTAAAGCTTCATAGCTCCACTTAACGGTTTAAAGTGTTGTCTTATGTTTTCACTCGCAGCAGACATGTCTCAATATTGCAGTCTGCTGTTTCCACTTTCAGCATGTTTATGTTGCCATTTTCAGTTGCAGCAGACATGTTTTAAAACTGCCGGCTGACATTTCCAATTGCAGAAGACATGTTTTAAATATTGCTGGCTGACATTTCTAGTTGCATCAGATATGTGTTTATGTTGCCAGCTGATATTTCCAGTTGCAGCAGACATGTTTTAATATTTCCGGCTAACATTTCCAGTTGGAGCAAACATGTTTAAATATTGCTGGCTGACATTTCTAGTTGCAGCAGACATGTTTTAAAACTGCTGGCAGACATTTTTAGTTGCAGCAGAACTGTTTTAAAACTGCTGGCTGACATTTCCAGTTGCAGCAGACATTTCCAGTTGCAGCAGACATGTTTTAAAACTGCCAGCTGACATTTCCAGTTGCAGCAGACATTTCTAGTTGCAGCAGACATGTTTTAAAACTGCCAGCTGACATTTCCAGTTGCAGCAGACATGTTTTAAAATTGCTGGCTGACATTTCCAATTGGAGCAGACATGTTTTAATATTGCCATATGACATTTTCAGTTGCAGGAAACATGTTTACTGTTGCCATATGACATTTTCAGTTGCAGGAGACATGTTAATATTTCCATATGAGATTTCCAGTGGGAGCAGACATGTTTTAATATTGCCACATGACATTTCCAGTTGCAGGAGGCATGTTAATATTACCATATGAGATTTCCAGTTGCAGCAGACATGTTTTAACATTACCAGCTGACATTTCCAGTTGCAGCAAACATGTTTTAATATTGCCATATAACCTTTCCAGTTGCAGCAGACATATTTTAATATTGCCATATGACATTTTCAGTTGCAGCAGACATGTTTTAATATTGCTATATGACATTTTAAGTTGCAGCAGACATGTTTTAATATTGCCATATGGAATTTCCAGTTG
>VMBQ01008564.1:12156-36295 GCA_007657795.1 Dreissena rostriformis
GGGGGGGGGGCGATGTGTCTGCGGCTTCTATTTCCCGTTGGGTAGCCTCGACTATAAGACAGGCTTACTCTTCTCTGTCATCTAGGGATTCATCCCTTTTTAAGATCAGACCGCATGAATTACGAGCAATGTCGGCTTCGTGGGCGTATATTAATCATACCCCACTCTCTGACGTGCTTCAAGCTGCTTTCTGGAGGAATCAGACCACCTTTTCATCTTTTTATCTTCGTTCTCTGGAGTGCCAACAGGACAACTTGTATTTGTTGGGCCCCCTTGTGGTTGCACAAACGGTAGTATCTTCTACGGCATAGGTATAATTACGCTTATCCGTGAATTAAGTTAATACCGTACTAACGAAGATTAGCTGAGAACCCGAGATATGGGTTCCGCTGTGATGGGGAGCTATACGCGAACCTTCCCGCCGCAGCTGCAAAATCAGCTATTTGATAGCAGGTAACGTATTTATGCTATTAAAACAGATTTTTATTGTAAAATTCATTTTAATTAGTTAATACTTACCTGCTATCGTGTAGTCCCACCTCCCAACCCGCTCTTCGCCTAATATTTTTATATTATTTATTGGAATAAGAGTGATGCATTCTGGGTAATATCCCGTTTTCGGTTGCACTGCACTATGTGACCGTTTCGACCTACTATACGGGAATGACAAGTGGGATTCTACCAGAAAGTTTCCGGATAAAATACGATCCTTCGGAGTAAGTAGCTATTTGATAGCAGGTAAGTATTAACTAATTAAAATGAATTTTACTATAAAAATGTGTTTTAGCTTCCTTTGGCTGTCAATGAACAATATATGCCTGTTAATAAGAAATATCAAATAGTGGTTTTAATGTTTTTATATGTTTATGAGGTCCTTCAGCATCGTGAGGACCTGAGGTGTGTCCCAGCATACCTATCTATTCAACTTATAAAAAACTAACAAAAGATGGAACACTTGTTGAATGGTAGCTGCATTTTACAGCTTTTAAGTTTTAAGCCAGGTTTCCATCAAAGTGGAAAATCCTACTTATTATGTCCCCCTTCGAAGAAGAGGGGTTATATTGTTTTGCACATGTCGGTCCGTCTGTCCGTCCACCAGATGGTTTCCGGATGATAACTCAAGAACGCTAAGGCGTAGGATCATGAAACTTCATAGGTACATTGATCATGACTGGCAGATGACCTCTATTGATTTTGAGGTCACTAGGTTAAGGTCACAGTGACTGAAAATAGGAAAATGGTTTCTGGATGATTATAACTCAAGAACGCTTACGCCTGGGATCATGAAACTTCATAGGGACATTGATCATGACCGGCAGATGACCCCTATTGATTTTCAGGTCACTAGGTCAAAGGTCAAGGTCACAGTGACCTGAAGCAGTAAAATGGTTTCCGGAGATAACTCAAGAACGCTTAGGCCTGGGATCACGAAACTTATAGGGACATTGGTCATGACCGGCAGATGACCCCTATTGATTATCAGGTCACTAGGTCAAAGGTCAAGGTCACGGTGACTCGACATAGTAAAATGGTTTCGGGACACCACCACCACTACCACCACCACAAAAACATATTCACACAATGGCTGCCACTACAACTGACAGCCAATATGGGGGAGGGGGCATGCATGTTTTACAAACAGCCCTTGTTAGATTTGGTATGGTGGTCGGCAGGCAGCTGGGCGGCGTCAAACAGGTGGAGTCTCCGGTCCGTTACTTTGGATTTAACAATCTTGATGAAACTTGCTTGCCTGCAGATCTTGCTTGGGATTGTATTTGGGGCCTGTCATGTAGAGGTCATGATCACTGTAACATACAATAGAAAAACAGTTTCCCATCAATAACTTGAGTTTGGATAGGGATATTGAACTGAAACTTTGTATGTAAGTAGTTTACATGCAAACGTAGCTTGGGATTGCAACTGGGGCCAGTTGGGTCAAGTTTCAGGTCACTTTTACTAAACATAGAAAAAATGGCCTACTGCTGGTTTCCTGTCCGTAACTCAAGTTTGCATGTACCAATTGTGATGAAACTTCAGCAGTAAAGTACAGCAAGCTAACAGGCAGACCTAGCTTGGGATTGCATATAAGGCCGGTCAGGTCAAGGTCATTGTTACTGAAAACAAAAAAACTGCTTCCGCTCCATCAATTGAGTTTGGATGGATTTTGTTATTTAATTTTTTGTGAAAGTAGCTGCCATTCAGACCTAGCTTAAGATTTGATGGAGTTATTATGCTAAAATTGTGTGTGTAGGTAGCTGACATGCTTACACAGCTTAGGATTTAATTTTGGGCCAGTTGGGTCCAGCTCAATGTCTTATGTTACGTAAAGAAAAACAGATTCTACTCTATACATGGGGCTTTTGATTGGGGTATTTTGCTGAAATTGTGTGCATTGGTATCTTACATGCTAGCTTTACACCTAGCTTGAGATTGCATTTTGGTCAGTTTTATTTAGGTCAAGGTTACTATTACTAAAAATCAATATTTTGCTGACATTGTGTGTGTAGGTTTCTGGCGGGCACCCCAGATTGGGATTGCACAATTATTTAAATAAGTTATTTTACAAAACCTCTTAAACCTGGTTTCGTTGCATTGGCGTGTTTCTTGTTATCTAAATTTAAATATATTAAAATTTGGTGTGGTCTTGTACTGTGGTGTTGGCAGAGACAGGCGAACCATAAAAATCCCACCTGTCTAGTATTCTGACAACAAATTAACCTTGTGTGCGCTGGGCATGGGTATTGAACCTTTTTGCCTAGATACGAAGGAGGTGTACAAACCACTGGCAGGCAATCACTTGGAAGTTTAACGGTTCTGGTTTCAAATAGTTGAGCCACGCTCTTGGAAAACAGGTCTTTATGGATGTGCTAAAAGTGTCGACCCGGATTAGCTTGTGCAGTGTGTACAGGCTTATCAGGGATGGCTTTTTCTACTTTTATGGTGTTTTTTGTTTTAAGGGAGTCTCTTTAAATGAAAATCCAGTGTAGGCGGTAATTGTCATCCCTGATTAGCCTGTGCGGATTGCACAGGCTAATCTGGGACGCCACTTTACGCACATGCATTAAGCCCAATTTTCCACAGAGCGAGGCTCAAATGGTTTAAACTATGAAGAGCAATAGCACTGACCCGCAGAAAGACTCCAGACTCTTTCAGATTGCATCAGGCATGGCTTATTTAGAACGTGAGAAGTTAATCCACAGGGACTTGGCGGCCAGAAATGTCCTTATTGGGGAGAACAATGTTGTTAAAGTGGCAGACTTTGGTCTGGCTCGAGTGATTGTGGATGATGAATATAACCCTGCAAAGGGTACATACTATAATGATAGCACCTGTGTGGTAGTTTGCATTTTGATAGCCGGAATTTGCTGAGTTTGCCTTAACAGAGTTTGCGAAGTTTGCCTAACCGGTAGATGGGTTCAAATTGGCTTTCCAAGCAACATTGTTGAGACTAAATGTTAAGGTGTTGTTGTTTTTTTGCATTCATACTTTTTATTGCCAAAAAAAGATGCCTCTGAATTTTGATTTGTAATTGGAAAATAATAGTTTTTCTAAGTAACAATTGATATTAATAAATGAAACAGGCATGACTGTAAATGCTTGGAACATTTCGAACTTATAATAGTCAAACTGTAGGCATATGCCAATTTGGATTATGTATTATCGTATAGAAGTTTATATATACATGTATGTAGTTAATTAACAAGATTTTATTCACCAGAACAGACAATTGACACATGATTTAAGCTCCACAGTGTGTAATTGATCACGGTCACCCAGGCACTGGCCCTACCCCTCCACGGTACCTATACCACGTGACTTTTTAAGATCTGTGTTGGGAGAATAAAGCGAGAGCGTTTGAACGGTTAGAAAAATGTCGGATCAGTGTGGGGACTTCATATTACAAACGCGCGGTTGCACTTTACTGAAAAAATACTTATTCGTTTAAAAAAAATCAAGATACCTATAGAAAACTCTCATAAGTTTTATCCACTTTATCCCATTTAAAATGGTGAAATATTTAAAAAGACATCATTGAAAATGTTATCTGGGTCGCGCTTTATTCTCCCGACACAGATCTTAAAAAGTCACTTGGTATAGGCACCGTGCGCTCTATGCCAATGATTTCTGCCTTTCACCTTGCTTCTCTTTGACTTCTTACTGCCTCACATGATATTTTGGATTTAAACATGTGAAAAATCTAATCTGTTGATTCTAATTTATTTCATATAGTTTGTACAAACTTCTTTAAAAACTAAAACGAATCATAAAGCACATGTTGCTGTATTAAATCACTGAGTGATTTCCTACAAGTTTTCTTTCTTCTTGAATTAAAAAAGTTTAAGGTTAGTTCAGTTTGAATTTCATACATTTCAATTTTATTCATTTTCATTTTGAACCATTTTTTTTCTTATTAAGCTGTAAAATTTTATCTGGGTGATGCAAAAAAATAACCACTTGTCATTTTACTGTTTTTATGCCCCCGAAGGTGGGCATATAGTGATCGCACTGTCCTTCTGTCTGTCCGTCTGTCTGTCTGAAATTCCGTCAGACTTTGCATTAAGGTTTCGAAAAATTTGGAAAAACATTTTGCATTTAGGTTTAGAAAAATGTGGAAAAAGGGGGCATATTGCATCCTATGGTGACAAGCATTGTTTAAAATCAATTTCTTCTTATTATCCAATTTAAAAATAATATCATGCAAGGCTTCCAACATTTCTGATAGTATCAAGAACATCATACTGTATACATGTATTCTCTAAAAAAACATCCCTGTCCAGTTACTTTACAATCTCTCGTGGAATGTGTGTGGAGGGGGGTGGGGTGAGTTGAATATGGATACTAAATGTACTCTCTAATTTAAATCAGTGTATAAAAAACATAACTGTGTGGGGGTAGGGGATGCGTTGAATATGAATACTAAATTATGTGTACTATGTCATTAATATCAGAATATAGAAAACATTATACATCAACTTAATAGAAACTGAAATACGTCTTAACATTGAGTGGTTAAAAGGACCTGTTCTTCTGAAAATACATAAAATGACCCTTTATGACCCTTAATTGAAGACTTAAATTCAACTGAACTTTTTTGGTAAAACAAAAATGAGGTGTGTGTGTAATTTATAAGGTGATACACTTCCAGTAATTGTTGGCCTTGCTAAATGCGCTCATTTATNACTTTTTTGGTAAAATAAAAATGAGGTGTGTGTGTAATTTATAAGGTGATTCACTTCCAGTAATTGTTGGCCTTGCTAAATGCGCTCATTTATATGGTCCAAGCCAAAGTTTTGGGCAATAAATCCGCCTCTTTTAGATCGCATCTGGAATGGCTTACTTAGAAAGACAAAGGCTAATCCACCGCGATCTGGCCGCAAGAAACGTTCTCATTGGTGATAACAGTACATGTAAGGTGGCCGACTTTGGACTAGCTTGGATAATTGATGATGACGAATACACGCCACAACAGGGTACCAGCCAGCTATTGAGGCTGCTGATTTGAGCCTCGCGCTGGAAAAACCGGGCTTTATGCATGTTCCTAAAGTATGCACTGGCTAATCAGGGACGACACTCCGTTTTTATGTATTTTNAGGTCATCCTTCAAGGTCAAAGGTCAAATGTATGGGTCAAAATCGATCAAAAGGGGGCATTGTGTTTCTGACAAACACATTCTATTTTTTTCTTATTAAGCTTTAAAAATTTATCTGGGTGATGCAAAAAATTTACCACTTGTCATTTTACTGTTTTTTTTTAAATTAATTTCTTCCTAGTATCACATTTAAAAAAAAATATTATGCAAGGCTTCCGACATTTCAGAGAGTATCAGGAACATCATACTGTATACATGTATTCTCTAAAAAAAACATCCCTGTCCAGCTAGTTACTTTACAGTTACTTTACAATCTCTTGTGGAATGTGTGTGGAGGGGGGTCGGGTGAGTTTAATATGGATAATAAATGTACTCTCTAATTTAAATCAGTATATAAAAACATAACTTTGTGGGGGTAGGGGATGCGTTGAATATGAATACTAAATTATGTGTACTATGTTATTAATATCAGAATATAGAAAACATTATACATCAACTTAATAGAAACTGAAATACGTCTTTAACATTGAGTGGTTAAAAGGACCTGTTCTTCTGAAAATACATAAAATGACCCTGTATGACCCTTAATTGAAGACGTAAATTCAACTGAACTTTTTTGGTAAAATAAAAATGAGGTGTGTGTGTAATTTATAAGGTGATTCACTTCCAGTAATTGTTGGCCTTGCTAAATGCGCTCATTTATATGGTCCAAGCCAAAGTTTTGTGCAATAAATCCGCCTCTTTTAGATCGCCTCTGGAATGGCTTACTTAGAAAGACAAAGGCTAATCCACCGCGATCTGGCCGCCAGAAACGTTCTCATTGGTGATAACAGTACATGTAAGGTGGCCGACTTTGGACTAGCTCGGATAATTGATGATGAGGAATACACCCCACAACAGGGTACCAGCCAGCTATTGAGGCTGCTGATTTGAGCCTCGCTCTGGAAAAACCGGGCTTAATGCATGTACCTAAAGTATGCACTGGCTAATCAGGGACAACACTCCGCTTTTGTGGTATTTTTCGTTAAAAGGAAGTCTCTGTGCAGTCTGCACAGGCTACTCAGGGACAATACATTCCGCCTAAACTGGATTTTCGCTTAGAAGAGACTTCTTTAAAACGATAAAAACAATAAAAACAGAAAGTGTCGTTCCTGATTAGCCTGTTCAAACTGCACAGGGTAATCGGTGACGATATTTTACGCACATGCATTAAGTCCCATTATCCAAGGGCAAGGCTCATTTGTATTAAGCCACTGCTGTCGTTACGAGGCGTTTTTAGTGTTGCTTTTCCTCTGGGCAATCTGAAAATTAATGTTACTGGCCTCTCTGCATTGCATTGTCTGCATTTGTATTCAGGTCTTATGGGCTGAATGTTTTTGGTGTCCTCATAATTGTTGTCAGAATTGTAATGGAAAATCTTCACAAAAGCTTGAACCTCTTAGAATAGGGTTATTTGTTATTGATCTTACCCTTTCCTTTTATTTTGTCATGTTCTCTTTTATGCTCATTAATACTCTTATCGTACATGTACTTCACCTAACAAGTAGTTAATTTAAAATGATACCACCTATAATGGATTCCAGAGTCCACCCCATCTCAGACAATTGAGGCTGCTACCATTTTCCACTGCTGCCATTTTCTGCTGCTACCATTTACCGAATGGCTTTAGAAATCTACTGAAATTCTGAACAAGGCTTGGCTATGACACATTCTCAAATTCTGTTTGATATTTTGATTCCTGATTTCAGTTTTAAGCCAGCAGAAAACTGGCTTCTGATTCTAATCCAACCAATCACCCTAGAACATTAACTCCCATTTCTTCTGTCTTTGATTTTCCCGGTTTCTCGCGATCACTGCAATGACCACATAGAAAAAACAGGGGTGTGGAAATCCCATAACAAATGTTTCCGCTGCATACTATTTAAGTTTGGTACAAGAAATATTTTTCTATTCTCAGACAATACAATTTTATAGTTTTATAGTGTAAAAATGGTGTTAAGTAGGAAGAAAAGTGTCATGTTGTTATTAATTTTAAAAACAACTTGTTTTTCGTTTATCATTTAATGAAAAAAAAATATTCCAGAAGGGAAAGGAATAAAAACTATATATTTTTTTATTTAAACAAATTTCCGAACGCCTGGACAGTAGATGTGCTTGTACGTTTAACAAAATGTGCATGGTTTTTGTATCTCTGCAATTGATTGTATAAACAGTGTTATATTTTTACTTGTGTGCCTATTAACGGCTTTTACCCTTTCCCGCTCAGGAGCAAAGTGAAAATAGCTATATGCAACCAGCTTAAAACCAGAACAGCCTGCAAGCATATCGCAGTCTGTTCAGGTTTTATTCTGTTTGCTGCTTATCAGTACCTAAAGGTAGGAAATGAAGCGTTTTAAACTTGTATGAAAGGTCTTAAATCTAATTTGATTTTCAAAGAAATTACAAACACGTCAAAGTGCATATCTGAACGGTAAAGGGTAATAACTACTAACCCATTTTCCTCTATTTTACCAAAAGGTAGGACCAGTGACGGGCAACCAAAGAAGATCGTAGTCATAATTTAATGTTTACGAATTATCACACTACATTGATGCAATTATAAATTTGAATACAAATTCGTGACTCCGTTCTTTCTAGATTGCCAGTGGCATGGCATACCTTGAGAAAAGCAAGCTGATTCATAGAGACCTTGCAGCACGAAATGTTTTAATTGGCGATAACGGCACTGTCAAAGTGGCCGATTTTGGACTCGCAAAAATTATTGAAGATGATGAATACACCCCGTCGTCTTCTGGTAAATGCATGTCACTGCTTCCTATATTTTTTAATTTTTTTGAATTTATAGCGTTTATTCACCTCCATACATTTCAAATGTATCATTAGTTTACTATATTTCTTATATGGCCCTGTTCACATATGACTCGTGTGGGAGATATTTTTTTTAAATGTTCAATTTGAGCAATTTATTTTATGTTTTTTGTTTGTAATCTCCTTATGCAAAATTTTCAAATCCATTGGGTTATGTTACCTTGAGTGAATCAGTCTGCGCCAAAAAGGTTAAGTCCGAGTTTATTGTTCTTGAATTACAAGTATCCACTTGTCAATTTTAATTTCGGTATAATTTAGGGTGTAAATTGTACATTAATTGAATAAAAGTATGATTTTTTCATCCACAGTATCATGTGATGTTTTCACTGTACATTACGGCTTTTTTGTTACACAATTTTACTAGGATAAGGCCAGAGGTGAAAAAAATGGAAAATGTGTTTTTGTGCATGTATGAATCATACCATCGTGCAAGTCACTGCCTTTTTTGACAATAGCTTTATCTGTTACGCAGAAAATTGGTCATTATATATTCCCATTGCATATGTGAATGGGGCCCATGGTGTGGCTTGTTTTCACTTTTACTGTTTTTCTGTTCTTATTCTTTAACATTGATAAAACAGAATTCAAATAAGTTTAAGTATCTTGAAAATATGTTATATTTTTTTTCTATTGATTTTAAATCCTTTTTGTATTTTACAAAAGTTAAATCAATTACTTTTAAAGTCATGAAATGACAGTTATTTATGGATATTGGTAAATTGTAAATACTATATTTTTTACGTATATATCAAAATACAATAATCCTGTCAATACCATTATTAATTATTTCTTTGCTTAGATATGTATTTTTCTACATAGCCTTTTAATGTTTAAGATTTGAAAAATTTTCCCCTCAATTCTTTTCTTTTTATTGCCTTTTATCAGTGTCTTTTAACTCATCTGAGCACAAAGTGTTCAAGGTGAGCTATTGTGATCACACTATGTGCCGCGTCGTGTGGTGTTTGGCATGTGTCGTCAACTTTAAGCTTGTAACCACTCTTTTGCCACATTTTTTTATCCAATCTTGATAAAACTTGGTCAGAATGTTTATGTGGACATTATATAGGTCAAGTTCAAATCTGGGTAATGTGCATGCAAAAACTAGGTCGCCAGGTCAAATCTTAGAAAGATCTTGTTACCAGGATACAGGCATCATTTATTACTCAGCCTTGATGGAACTTGGTGAGAATGTTTAGTTTGACCTAGACCAAGTTTGAAACTGGGTCATGCATGTCCAAAAACAAGGTCACCAGGTCAAATCATAGAAAAACCGTGTTTCCACTCTAGAGGCCACATTTATGACTAGATCTCAATGAAACATTGTCAGATTGTTTATCGTGACAACATTTTGATCAAGTTTGAATGTGGGTCACTGTTGTCTATAAAATATGTCACCAGGTTTAATCTTTTTGTAAACATCTTACTACTCTAGAGGCAACATTTATGACTCAAGCTGGATGAAACTTGATCAGAATGTTTTTCTTGAAAATGTCTATGCCAAGTTTGAATCTAGTTTCGATGCTTCTAAAAACTATGTCACCAGGTCAAATCTAAAAAAATTGTGTTAACACAGTAGGGCCACAATTAAAGCTTAGTCTTGATGAATATTGGTCAGAATGTTAATCTTAAAAATATGAAGGCCATGTTTTAATCTGGGTCAAATTTGTTTAAAAAAAAAACAAATCACCTCGTCAAGTCTTTAACAAATGGTGTCCATGAAGTCAGGTGAGCGCTAAAGGGCCATCTTAGCCCTCTTGTTTTAACAGAACAAATAACAATCTTTTATGTCAAATAGCACTATACTTTATCTTACAGATTTATATACATTTAGCATATACTCTATATTCTAGATCTGTAACAGTTGGGTTGTCATAATCTGTTGAGTGTAAGAACAGTTCTTTTAACAATTTAAAATGCACTTCACTTTAACAGCTTTTAAATGTAAATATCTTCATGTATGTTGCATGCATGCTTTGTTAATGAATATTCATAGCTTAATTTTTCCCGTATAGAACGCGGAAATGTATGTTTGCTTATCTTAATATTTTAAATGTAAATTTGTTAAATGTTTTCTGTAATATAAGACATTTTATTCTATACTTTTTCACTTCTGAAAAATGTACAATTAATGTGCAGGCAGATAAATAAAAAATATATATATGATAATAAGATTGTTTTAATACACACAAAGTAATGACCAAATTATGAATCAGTGTTATTTTCTAAATGTAATTAATGTACTGTTTTTAATAAACATAGAATCATACAGGGGTGGCCAAATTAAATGTCTGACTCGTTTAACAGCATGAGCAGTAAGAGAAACTTTTTCCAGCATTTTCTAAATAATTTCTTTATGGACAAAGAGCACCTAAAATNTGCTCAACCCACAAAATCAACTAAAAATTAATGTCCCACGAAGAAAAATGGTTTTAAAGTATGCAGAAAAGTGAATACCTTCTAGCTTTTAGCAGGAACATAATAAACTATTTAAATTGCATTATGTGCAATTAAACAAATTTCCACATTTTTAGAAAAAACACGATTCCCAATCAGGTGGACCGCCCCGGAAGCTGCCATGTACCTGAGGTTCACAATCAAGTCCGACGTGTGGTCATACGGTATTCTCCTCGTGGAACTTACCACGCACGGTCAAGTGCCCTATCCAGGTATGTGGACGAATGTGTTCTGGGAAAACTGGGCTTTATGCTTGTGCGTAAAGTGTCATCCCAGATTAGCCTGTGCAGTCTGCACAGGCTAATCAGGGACGACACTTTCCCCTTTTATGAGTGAAAATCAGTTTAGGTGGAAAGTGTTGTCCCTTATTAGCCTTTGCATACTGCACAGGCTAATCAGGGCTGAGACTTTATGCACAAGCATTTAGCCCAGTTTCCCCAAGACAATTTACATTGAGAACAAATTGCCAAAGTCGTTTAAGTAATTGTTATTTAAAAACAACAACATCAAAATCACTGACAACCAAAGTCTAGCTTACTATTGCTGTACTATTGTTTTATTTAATATTTATGCTAAAGCTTTGAATGATATTCAACAACAACAAAAAGCATAAAAAAAAATGACACCTGCTAGCTTATTAATACATGCTATTCCACAAATTTGATACATTATTGTGTTTGTACATACACCAGCGCTTTCTGTTACCTGCTCTAATGGCTTAATTGTGTTAGATACCATTTTTTGTCGTTTGGGTAATGGGGACTACTTTTGTTGTGGGAAGTGATGTTTTGTTGTAAACTGATTTCGTATCATTGTCATCTTGACAAATTGCCTTGACCTAATTAAACTAATTCGTCTAAACAGTGACAATTGCTGCCCTCAATTTCGTTTTTGTTCCCCAAGAATCTTTTTTTTTTAAGTCCACAACTCCTTCTTGGTATAAGAACTATTTTTGTACCAAAACTTGTAGAAAATCAAAATATATTGTTCTTGGAAAACGAGGCTTAATTACTGTGCTTTAATTGTTGTCCCTGTTTAACCTTTGCTGCACAGGCTAATCAGGGATGACACTTTCCCCCTAAACTGGGTTTTCGCTTAAAAGAGATTTTCTTTTAAAAAATACAATAACATAAAAGACAACTCTTGATGCACATGTATTAAACCTCATTTTTACCAGATCAAGGCTCAAATTTTCAAAGTTCTTGCAATATTTCCCAGCCCACTGTAATCAGTTTCTGTTAACTTTAAGACCAGTTATTCAATTCTTGTTAGGTTATCACTGATTAATTCCATTCATAATTCTCTTATTTCAATTTTGACGTTGGACCACCAGCACTTTGTTACTATATATTGTGTGACATTGATATTTGGGAATCGTGAATTTGATCCCTGTTAAGTGAAAGATCAGATGATCTTATTTACTTTACAAGAGGCAAGGGACGTTTTCTGAAGAAAAAAAAAAGACGCTCAATGTTTCAATAAATGTCTGGCTTTAACCTTGTTTATCTTAAACATAATAAATTCATCATTTGTCTGCATGCTTGAATGTAACCACTTTTCCTCATCGATACCAACGGTATGACTGAATGATCAGACTTGTGGTCTTGTTGTTGAAAATTCCATTCTTCTTTTTTAGACATGTATATTTGTTCTTAGCGAAAAAGATTTGAAGAGACCAATAATCAAGCTTGTGGTAATAAAGCCAAATTGAAAGGACGTTTTTTTTATACATACAAAATATGCATTTGTAATCTTTTAACCACGCTTAATATTTTAAAACTTACAACAACACATTTCATATACTCAATGTAAAAAATCAATTTAAAGTCTGATAATNGAGACCAATAATCAAGCTTGTGGTAATAAAGCCAAATTGAAAAGAAGTTTTTTTTATACATAAATAATATGCATTTGTAATCTTTTAACCACGCTTAATATTTTAAAACTTAAAACAACAAATTTCATATACTCAATGTAAAAAATCAATTTAAAGTCTGTTTATCGTTATACCCCAGCTTTCTGTGTCTTATCCCCCTCACCCCCACTTTGAAGACGCGGGGGTATTTTGCTTTGCATTTGTCTGTCAGTAGGTCTGTCAGTCCATAGACCTTTTGTTTCCATGCAATATCTAGAGAACGCTTTGACCTACAACCATTCAAAGTGTTTTGATGGTTATTATGGAGGAAAAAATGTTGCAAAATGTCAAAGGTCAAGGTCACATGGGTTTTTCATGGTAAATTTATTTCCTCAAGATATCTTAAGAATGCTTTAACCAAAGATGTTGCAAATTGGTGAAGTGGGTATTTTTAAAAAAGGGTAGATGCCTAATGATTTTTATGTCCAAGGTCAAGGTCAACGAGTCTTGTAACACGAAATTCATTTTGGCACTAATTGTGTTTAAGAATTTCACCTGCGATCATTCAAATTGGTATAGTAATTTCATGGAAGGAAAAGAAGACGCATTTTGATTTTGAGGTAACCAGGTCAAGGTTACATGAGCTTGTATAAAAAAAGTTTCTTCAGTAAACCTAGAGAATGCTTTGACCTCCGATCATTGAACTTGATGTGCTGGTTACTTCGTCTACAAATCCTTTGTGGCCTTTGGCTATCTTCTGCATGTAACAAATTTCAGGTATGACATGCAAGGAGGTTCTTAATCGAGTTGAGAGTGGATACCGCATGCCGCAGCCTCCAAGATGCTCGAAGGCGATGTACGAAATGATGCTGAAATGCTGGGACAAACGGCCGGAAGAGAGACCCACATTTGAATATCTGTTTAATTTCTTTGATGACTACTTCATTGCTACTGAGCCCAGTTATCTGGAGAATTAGGGATAACTAGGGTCATGGCTGTTTTCAGTTAGGTACATAATATTTGACGATTATCACTTTATTTAGTGATTATACCCCAATCCCCCAACGAAGATGGCAGGGTATTTTGGGTTGCCTACCGTTTTAATGCAGGAAAAATACCATTTTTTGTGGTAAAATTGAGTTTTTCTTGCATTTAAACTGCATTAAAGGCGCATTTAATCCCCAGTAATTGCAGAAAGATGATGTTAACAATACTGCTGCTTTCGATGTGCATTAAATACACTTTTTGAGAAGGGAAGTGTGAGGTTTGGAGCTCCTTAAAACTTNAATGCGCATTTAATCCCCAGTAATTGCAGAAAACTTATGTTGTCAATACCGCTGCTTTCGATGTGCATTAAATACACTTTTTTGCGAAGGGAAGTGTGAGGTTTGGAGTTCCTTAAAACTTGTTTAAAATCCACAATTTTTTAAATGGAACGCTCCCTGTTGGTGACCCAGTTTTATTAATTATTTGTGTGTTCTTGTGTACTTGTGTGTTTTGTTTAGTACAATTGTTTTGTGTCTCACTGTTTTGCGATGGGTTCCTTGCAATAAGGGACCGCATGGTATAATAAGGCATCTCTCCTGCGGATGTAGGTGAAGTTTAACTATGTTTATATTCCATGACCGTAGTTATACCAATAAAGATACAATCAGGGTTTTCTTCATTCCGACTATCTTTGGAAATTGCGACCCAGTAAAAGGGGCTTTACATACTGCTTGACGTAACTTTGTCTGTATAATCCAATTACTGCCATCTTTTATAACATGCATGTGACCATTACTTACTTGCTATTCTAGGGAATTTCTTTGCATGGATTATACCTATACAAAACTAATGATTTGCTTTTTATGTTTTGAATTACAAGATTGTACGTGTTGTGGTAGGTTTTGCTACAAACATGCAAGGGATTGCTATGCTTGTCCTACGGTTCAGTTACTTTCTGGAATGTGAATTGTTGAGCATAAAAAGTAATCTTCATCCTATCGACCCCTATTTCATAAGAGTGTGAGGGATTGTACAGGAATAAAGTTGGTGGTTAGTGTGTCTGTTGGTCTGTTTGTCAGTCAGTCTGTTGTTTGAGTTGAATCTTGTCCATCCTCTCAATTTCCAATACATGGAGGGATTTCAAAATAACATTGAACATATCGACCAATTGGAACCCTCAATAAGACTCAGTATGGATTTCTGTTGGTTAAATATTTAAGCTTAAAAATGAAAATGTTCTTAGTCTTTGGACCCTGGCCTTGAGACCTTAAGAGTCCTGAATTCTATTTCTAGAAATATATGGGTCATGCTCTGGCAAAATGGGGCTTAAAGCATGTGCGTAAAATGTGATCCCAGATTAGCGGTCCGCAGAGGCTAACCAGGGANTCTTACAGAAATTCCTTTAAGCAAACAGCGCAGACCCTGATGATACGCTGCATCATGTTGCGTCTCATCTGGGTCTACGCTGTTTTCCAATGCCTTTTTTTTAACGCTAGGCATAAATGGGTTAAGAATGAAAATATTCTTAGTCTTTGGCCCTGGCCTTTAGACCTTAAGAGTCCTGAATTCTATTTCCAGAAATATATGAGCCATGCTCTGGCAAAATGGGGCTTAAAGCATGTGCGTAAAATGTGATCCCAGATTAGCGGTCCGCAGAGGCTAACCAGGGACACTTTCTGCCTAAACTGGATTTTGCTAAGAAGAGACTTTGTTTAAAGGAAAATATAATAACAGTGGAAAGTGTTGTCCCTGATTAGCCTGTGCAGTCTCTTATCTGGGATGACACTTTACCCACATGCATTCATTAGGCCCTGTTTTCTCAGAGAGCAACTCCTATTCCTTATTTTCAGGAATGTAATTTCTGTATTTCCAGGAATGAACAATCGGGAAGTGCTTGAACTAGTGCCCAAGTGATGGCGCATGTATAAGCCCGCGGATTGCTCGGTTCACATGTACGAGATCATGCTGCAGTGCTGGGACCGAAAGGAGGAACGACGACCCACTTTCGAGTACCTTGAGTTCTTCTTCGATGACTACTTTGTGAGCACCGAGCCTAAATACAAAGAATCCGGTTGAAGTTTTTTAATTGTTTTGTTTTCTCCTCTTTAGGAACTTTAGCGGTGTAACAAAGCATTTTTTAAGCATGATGTCTATTTTGAANCCTGTTTTCTCAGAGAGCAACTCCTATTCCTTATTTCCAGAAATGTAATTTCTGTATTTCCAGGAATGAACAATCAGGAAGTGCTTGAACAAGTGCCCAAGGGATACCGCATGCCAAAGCCCACGGATTGCTCGGTTCACATGTACCAGATCATGCTGCAGTGCTAGGACGGAAAGGAGGAACAACGACCCACTTTCGAGTACCTTGAGTGCTTCTTCGATGACTACTTAGTGAGCACCGAACCTAAATACAAAGAATCCGGTTAAAGTTTTTTAGTGTTTTGTTTTCTCCTCTTTAGGAAATTTAGCGGTGTAACAAAGCATTTTTTAAGCATGATGTCTATTTTGAAATCAATATGACATAATATATAATAAGAACAGGATGGATATATATAGCCTTTTACATGTTTTGAATGCCCTATTTGCTGTATGGAAAAATATTTGTTTAACTTTAAATATTTAAATTAATTTAGATGTGAGTAAAAGAATAATAATATTTATTATGTTGTGCAAGCTACAAACATTTCAGCAGATAAGCCCCGTTTCTCGGAGCGCAGCTCTTATCTTCAGGCTTTTGTCCAAAAAAAAGACATTTGCAGTGTTAGTGATTTTTTGCAATCAACTTAAATCATTTGCGCCAGTGTCTATGTAATTTAAACACAGTATTCAAATAAATTATGTCCAGTATTCCTTAGGGAAATCTTGACCACATATGTGTTGTGTTCTGAGAAAACGGGGCATAATGCTTGTGCGTTAATTGTCATGCCAGATTAGCCTGTGCAGTCCGCACAGGCTAATCAGGGATGACAATTTCCGCTTTTATGGAATGTTTTGTTTAAATGTCTATTCTTAGCAAAAATCCAGTTTAGGCGGAAAGTGTCATCCCTGATTAGCCTGTGCGGACTTTTCTATAAGGAATTTTGTGAAGACTGGCCCATAAGCTTTCATGTAGTCGCATCACGCATCCAGTGCCATAGATAGTTGCCACGATTTGTTAGACCTTTTTCCGTTCACAATGTTGGTACATTTCAGACATAAGAATGGTTTTGTGGCGTATCAATTTATTTTGTAATCTACAAATATTTGTAAGTTGATGTTGTGTTAGTTCGGTTTAGCATGTACCATATTGGCAGTGATACCTGTAAATATTTGACATTAAAACTGTTTATAAGCAACACTGCTAGTACTGCTTACCTTAACCCTTTCCCGCTCAGAAGCAAAGTGAAAATAGCTATAGCATAAAACCAGAAAATCCTGCGACTTACTGGCAGGCAGTTTTATGCTGTTTGATGCTCAACAGTATCATAGGCTTGGAAGATTTCCATGGTTTATATTTCCATGGTTTATATTTCCGTGGTTTATTATACCTTGTCATATGATTTCCATGCTTTATTATACCACCTCATATGATTTCCATGGTGTATTATACCAAATCATATGATTTCCATGGTTTATTATACCAAATCATATGATTTCCATGGTTTATTATACCAAATCATATGATTTCCATGGTTAAATATACCACCCAATATGATTTCCATGGTAGCCCCTGCTGGAAAGTGATCTATTGGACTCACTCCCTTTGTTGGTTTGTAGGTAGGTCCGTCCTTAGATTTGTCTGCAAAAGTTTGGGGATCCAACTACATGTAGATTCCTCAAGCCATTAAATTCAATCTTATAGCTTGTCAACACCAACAAGGGTAGATGTGCAGAACAGTTTTAGGCTAAAATATGTGTCGCGTTTTGAGAAAACTGGGCATGATGCATGTGCGTAAAGTGTCATCCCAGATTAGCCTGTGCAGTCTGCACAGGCTAATACGGGACGACACTTTCCGCCTAAACTGGATTTTCCTTAAGAAGAGACATCATTTGAACGAAAAATTCCATAAAAGCAGAAATTGTCGTCCCTGATTAGCCTGTGCGGACTGCTCCGGCTTATCTGGGATGACAATTTACGCACAAGCATTATGCCCAGTTTTCTCAGAACACGACACAAATGAGCATAGACTTTTGTTTATGCAAATCAGCAGTGTACCATTGATTGTTATAGAATGTCTTTTAAAAAACAAACACAATTATTTAAACAAAGTTGGTGAATAGCAAAAAAATGTCCAAATTACTCAGTCAATTCTATGCAAGTTAGGAGAATATTTTTCATTGATGGGTCTTTTTATGCTCACCATATATAGATATGGGGAGCATATAGTTGCCAGTTTGAACTTCCGTTATTTCTTGCGTCACACTTTTGTTACAGTTTCTCATAGCGCCTTCAATATTTTACCGATCTCTTCCATATTTGGCATGTAGGTACCTTGCATGGATCTCTACCTTTTGATGAGGTTTGAAGTCACTGGGGTCAAGGTCATTGAGGCTAATAATAGATTTTCTCAAGGTCACATTTTTTTTTTTTTCACATAATTAACCCATATATCGACAAAGCATTATTAGGGAGCATCCATCAGTTTTACTGATATCCTTGTTTGTAAGAATTTGTCACTTTGATCCACGAATATTTAATATTATTTCATCATTAAACTTGGGGCCTTACAGTGAACTTGAGGCCCAGTTACCTAAAGGACCAAATACATTAAATTTTGTATTTAGGGTGTGTATAAATTTAAATTTTAAACAGTAAATGTTCAGTAGTCACTGGAAAATAATGTGTGTATTGGAGAAATTCACTGGAGTTATCAATTTACAGAATGCTGTTTTGTGAAAATGAGGTCGTTTGATTTTGGTTTGAATTGTGATTTTTCACCAAACACAGTTTTTAAATTGATTAAAAAAAAAAAATGGCATTGCTATTTTCAGGTTTCCTTTTATAGTTTTGTTACTTTGATGTCCCGTTCTTTTTGCTAAGCTGTTTTCCCAAGAACATGTTTTCATGGCTTTTTATGACAAAATCGTTAAATTAATTTTATTTTTGGAAATTCAAACTGTTTTATGGCTTTGTGTTGATGAAAGCATGTTTAAATAAAGACGTACATGTATAACCTTTTAGCTTATTCGCTAGCAAGGCTGGTGAAATGTGATTGAAATGAAATCAAATGTTCTTTACTTCTACTTCAGTCGTTGATGATCTAATATCAAATGTTGTTAGTGTAACATAAATACATTCCAGTTATGTTTATTTGTGATTTTTCACCATACAATCAATATATGAGTTGGGTTCTGAGAAAACTGGGCATAATATTTGCATGTGCGTAAAGTGTCGTCCCAGATTAGCCTGTGCAGTCTGCACTGGCTAATCAGGGACGACACTTTCCGCCTTAATTGGATTTTTGCTTAGAAGAGACTTCATTTAAACGAAAAGTCATAAAAGCGTAAAAGTGTTGTCCCTGATTAGCCTGTGCTAACTGCACAGGCTAATCTGGGATGACACTTTACGCCCATGCATTATGCCCAGTTTTCTCCATACAATCAATATATATAAATTGTACATATAATTAGAATCTTGTTGCTTTACTTATGAATTTAAACGGTAATTGCTTTGATACAAACCAGTAGTGTTTTTGCCAATTTCATTATCATTATGTTTTAATATGTTCTAGTAATAATTGTGCATTTCATATTAATACTTTGATATTTATGCATCAAAGTCTTATGAGAATAATGAATCCCATTTGTAATGATAAGTACTGCAAAATCATTTCTATCCGTTGGCATGACATTTTGTGTTTTTTTTTTCTTTAAAAAATAAGAATTACATGGACGCCTTAATTTGTGGATTTCTGATTTGTCATGAAGGGTGTTAAAAATAATCGCTTATCCTTACTATTCTACCTTATCCATGTTAATGGTATCGATACAGCTTTACTGCATAAGCGTTTTACCGGAAATGTTAAGTGTGAGCTAAAACACAGTGTAATGTACTCCCCTTTGTGTAGTATCTTAATTGTGAAACAAACGCAGGATTACATTGGATATTAATGTAATTCATGCCTACTGTAATTCTGTCTTTAAAAAATTATAAATTGGGAATAATTATTTGTTGTGATCTTCAAATCCTGGATTGGTCTAGCCACGAAATCAAAGAAAAATAATGTCGCACCAATAATAATGATTTTGCAGTATGTATATATATATATGTGTCAGTATAAAATCATGTATTTTAAATATGCATTGTATGTATATACATTGATCAGCACAAGTTCTGATTTACAGATAACTGTATACACTATAATTTTCTAAATGTTAGATGTTTTGTATATTCTATATTTTGATAAGACTTGCGTTTGCTATGAATATTTGATTTATACAGACATTACATTGTGTTCTCATCAACATGTTTTAGGGAAGAAAACACAAGAATATCGTGTTTACCATGTCTCAGAAACAATGCTTGTTTGATAGTTTATGGTAACCTTCATTTCATTCTTCTTAAAACTTGTGTATGTACTGTAGGTTTTGGAACCAACTGGCTCTTAAACATGGAAATTTAGTGTCAGTTTATTACAAAAAGTCTGATGCATGCACCATCATTTTTGCTGGTTTAATTCTGGCAGATCAGCTACCCCGTAGGAATTTTGCTCAGTGGTACCGCTACACCTTGCATCAATGTATTACAACTGTTTCCATGTAATGCTAAATAGCTGCGTACAATGTTAAACAATATATTCTTTGATATCCAAAGCACCATGTGTTTCATTGCAAAGAAATCCATAATTTAACCCTTAAATGATTGTCAAAATAGGTCTTATGTCATATGCCGCTATCTTAGCTCCAGACTAGCCTGTGTAATCGCGCAGACCACGAAACCTTGCATGACTTCATTGCGCAGGCTGGTCTGGAGCTGCGCTGGCCGCATATGGCAAAAGACTCATTTTTTCGTGACACAGGTCAAATAAAAATGTACAATCGGCTTACTAGGATTGTGTTATGTTTTGTTTTTATGACTTTGAATCGCTTCTCTATTATTTTCTATCAAAATTTATGTTTTAGAGATACAAATTCAAATATTTATTATGTAATTTAACCCAAGTTAACAGTCTTCTATTTTGTAGCGAATTGTTACGAAGGAACTATTTCTTTTTGATGTGATACATTCATTGTTGCTTTTTATATAATTATGTATTATATGCTCATGGGGCCATTTTGTTACTTTATTTTTTTTCACTATAATCTGTAAATATATTTCGATACAAATATATATTTCATATATTTACATTCATCTGTTGTTACAAAAACACAGTATTCAGTGCTAGTTAAAAAAACATAAATGTATAACTGTCATACTAATGTAAATAAACTTTAAAAACAGTAAAGTGTTTAAATATTTATAGTTTAAATATAAAAGACTTATTGTGAAGTCAGTGAAACTTATAAAGAAAATGGTGAGTTTAGTTTTAAACCTTCACTTACATGCTGGCTTGAATATTTTGGATGTTTATTATCTTATTATCTGGGCATTCATCACATTACATCTTTCTGGTCAAGATTGCAGTTTTTGTAAAGTCCATTATCTTTTTTCTTATTATCCAAGATATTAACCTTAAGTTAAAAATATATCTAAACTACATATGCCTCCAGCAAGAAATTGCAACCACATTATGTTTTTGATAGATTTTTACCCCTGTTTAGAGATTTTCTAGAGCAACCATTATGACAAAAATATAGAACTTACATTTTTCAATAAATTTTATATACATACATTCATTTAAGTGCTGAAGGGGCAGTAACATAAAGGGTCTTTGCACGCATAAAGCTCATGGGACATAGAGAATATACAAACTAGAGCTCTGTAAGTTGGATATGTCACCTGATGCCTGATAGCTTAAGTGAAATATGGGCTTTTATGTTAAAAAAACACAAGTTGAACACTTGGACAAAAAATTCAATAAAATAGTAAACAAATGGCATTAACTCCAGAAGTTTTTTAGTCGAGTTCTGGGAAAACTGGGCTCCATGAATGTGGGTAAAGTGTCGTCCCAGATCAGCCTGTGCAGGGACAACACTTTCCCCCTTAACTGGATTTTTGTTAAAAAGACACTTCCTATAAACGAAAANCTTAAGTGAAATCTTATGTTTAAAGAAAAAATGGCGGAGATAAGAACACATATTGCGCAATATTTCAACTTAAGTTATTTTTTAACTTAAGAAGCTACTGGAATACGGCCCCTGGTCGCGATTGCAGTTTTGGTAAAGTCCATTATCTTTTTTCTTATTATCCAAGATATTAACCTTAAGTTAAAAATATATCTTAACTACATACATGTATGCCTCCAGCAAGAAATTGCAACCACAAAAATACCATAAAAGCAGAAAGTGTCGTCCCATATTAGCCTGTGCGGACTGCACAGGCTAATCTGGGACGACACTTTACGCACAAGCATTAAGCCCCATTTGTCAACAGCCAGGCTCATTTTATGCAGAGTAACTGTTCTTGTCCACTGCACTTCCAATCAGTGAGATCTACCTAGTATGTTACAAGTTGATGGCTTTAATAGACAGCTGCTTTACTACAGTTTACGGAAACGTTTTCAAAAGGTTACCTAGAGATACCTGCAATGGTGCCGAATGTACATGGAATTGGATGGCATTTGATACGCTTCATATATATAAAGTATAAGAAAAGAATCATGTCAATAACAAGTAGTTAATAACCAAAAATACTAATAAACACAAATACTAGAAATATCATGATGGCCCTGAAATCCAAATGTGATACTAGCTCTTTCAGTGCTGGAACCGAATTTTGAAAGCCTTTGCAAACAGTTTGGATCCAGATGAGACGCCACAAAACGTGGTGTCTCATCAGGATCCAAACTGTTTGCTATTCTGATAGTATTCTTTGAAAAAAAATAGAAGAAAATGCTAATTTTAGAAATTCAGCAGACGACATTTTAGCAGACGACAAATTTCCCAGCATGCAAAGGGCTATCTTAGCTGTGTAAAGACTTTACTATGTACAATTAGGAAACCCAAGTGAGCAGAAGAGTAGGACCAATTTTGACCGCATAGGCGAGATTTGAATACATCGGTAGAAAACCCACAATATGATGTTACAAACCACAATATGATGTTACAAACCACAATATGATATTACAAACCACAATAGGATGTTACAAACCACAATATGATGTTACAAACCACAATATGATGTTACAAACCACAATATGATGTTACAAACCTCAATATGATGTTACAAACCACAATATGATGTTACAAACCACAATATGATGTTACGAACCAAGCCTTGTGGTTTGAGATTTTTGTGTGGGTTTTTTCATTAAAATCTATTTATACCGTGTGGACCCCTGAGGCGTGGCGAGTTTTGATCCCAGGGCAAAGTTTGAAAAAACTTTGTGGTATACAACTTCACGATGCTCCAGACCAAATATCTTTTTCTGAAGAACTGTATGAAGTTTTCACTATATACATACACGGTGAACAAGTTATCCCGAGGNAAGGCCTTCAAAATCCAGTTCCAGCGCTCAAAGGGTTATGTTTTCTAATTTTATACATAAAAGCAAAAAAGTAGAGGACCATCATTGAATGTTATATGCCAAATATCAAACATCTTGTCCTTGAGGTTTCAGAGGAGATTTTCGAAGTGTTCACTATGTACATACATGTATATTGGAAACAAGTAATCCCCAAGGCGGGGCAATTGAGACTTAGTTGCATGATTTTAAAAAAAGTTGGTAAAGGACCACCACACCATGTTACATGACAAATATAACACGTCTGGGCATTGTTGTTTCAGAGATTTATTTTGCTATAAATATCTATATAAATCATGTGACATCTATATTTAACAAAATATTTTATCACTGTGTGATTCAGTTTCAGATTTTTTTTTTCTGTATTTAATGTTATATTTCGCTCTGGTGACCTACTCAATAATGTAGCTAACCTCTATTATTTTAACAATTTTTAAAGAGGGACACACCAAGGATAATTCCTTTGAAGTTTGTTGAAAATCTGCATAGCAGTTTATGAAGTGTTTAAAGAAAGCAATCTTCCACAATAGCTCACAAGGAGACTTTGTTCTCAGGGGAACTATTAAACCTGTTTTGTTGTCGGTAATTTCAGTTTTCGCTATAATGAAGCTTTTTCTGGTTTGCATATTAAACAGTAAATTTTAATTAGTCAGCATTTATATACAGATAAAACACAAACTATTTGGATAACTTACTTATATCTATTTACTTAATATTATTATCAAGCAAGAACATTCAACGAAGAAAACAACAGCACAAAATTAAAGTAGCAAAGAAAGCAAT
>VMBQ01008565.1:3462-24267 GCA_007657795.1 Dreissena rostriformis
ATTATTATTATTATTATTATTATTATTATTATTATTATTATTATTATTATTATTATTATTATTATTATTATTATTTTTATTATTATTATTATTATTATTATTATTATTATTATTATTATTATTATTATTATTATTATTATTATTATTATTATTATTATTATTATTATTTGTATTATTATTATTATTATTATTATTATTTGTATTAGTATTAGTATTAGTATTATTATTATTCTTATTATTACTATTATTATTATTATTATTAGTAGTATTATTATTTATATAAATATTATTATTGTTATTAGTATAATAAGTTTTTTATATTTATTTGTTATTTTACTATTATTATTAGTAGTAGTAGTAGTAGTAGTAATAATAGTAGTAGTAATAGCAGTAGCAGTAGTAGTAGCAGTATAAATGTTCTTATATAATAACTTATTACTCATAACTTGCAGATGCTATCTTATTCCATCGACAATGCCAACATAAAATTAACAACATGTATAACAATATCATAAAATACAATAATAAACACATACCTTAGTGTTGGAGACAGTTATAGTACCACATAAAACGTGAATAAGTGTTCGTAACTGAAATACGCAAAATAAACTCAAAATGGTTATTTTCATTCTGAACTATTAACACTATGCTATAATTACTATGAGCTGGTAAATTAAAACAATTTTAACCATCTTTGCGGTGTTGCGAGTGCTTGCTGTCTTTTATATACCTCATTTCAAAGATAAACTGTATTTTAAAGGGACCCTTTCACGTTTTGGTCAATTGATAAAATTGAAAAAAAAATGGTTTCAGATGTGCACATTTTCGTTTTAGTTGTGATATTTGCGAGAAAACAATAATACTAAACTTTTACTATGCTCTTAATTATCCATTGTATGCATCTTTCAAGGATTTAAAAGCCTGAAAATTATAAAGCGTAACAAACGCGAAACGATTGAAAAAATTGGACAGTTCTGTTGTTATCGTTATGTTTTTGACATAACGAGGATTGCTTATATAACGTATAAAACAAACCAATCACTATATAAGCATGGATGGCCGAGTGGTTAAAGTCCAAGACTATTATTCCAAGGGTCAGTGGTTCGAGCCCAGTTCAGGATTACTTTTTTTCTTTCTTCAATTTTATTCTTTTTTTACTGCAGCTATTTAGTTCCAATGTTTACATGCATCAATTTAAAGCAATTATTGACAAACTTCAATACATGCCTTAATCTGTGAAAAGGTCCCTTTAAAGGCTGTTCTCGAATTTTGATAACTAGTTTTTACTAGCTCTGAAAGTGTAAGTACTGTAATTTATTAAGCCACTTGCACAAAATTGCATTGGAGACGCTTACCCAATCTTTGTTTTGAATTTTTAATTGTTTACGTGTTATTATACCCACGACCGATAACACTTATTAACTCCGCCCATTTCCAACATTATCATTTCCCTGACTGATTAAACAATTTTAACCCCGCCCATATTTGTTATTAGCAAGCTTCTCTGCTAATAATTCATAAGTCACACCCATTTGGATTTTTTGTAGGAATATATTAAATAAAGTTTTAAAAAAAATTGTTGTCAGTGGTTTAAAAAGCGTTGATGAAAGGTGTATGATTACAACAGTTGTACCTTTAAGATTTTTATAAATTATAGTATTACTCATTGGTTGTTTTATCAACACTGATGCATCTTTGTATTGTGTAACATAGTGTGTTATATGGGTTTTTTCCACCAAACGACGTTACATTACTGTATGATGTTGACGACAGTTCCTACGTTTTTGTATATATTGATACTACTGATGAAGGCTATGGCCGAAACAGGTTTAGTTTAACCGTTTAATATACAAAGGAAACGTGTTTGTACGGTATATTTGATTTAAATATTACCTAATACATTATGATATTTAAAGACATTGTTAAGCTGGCACATTTCATTGTACTACACACGTGTGTTTACGATGTTGCTTGCAGTCATTTATTTCCCACAACTTTAAAGTTTCTCGGGTAAGAGAATGACAAGTGGGCGAATATCTCAGGTAAGATAATGGCAATCGGGCAAGTGTCTCGGGTAAGGGAATCATAATCTTACGGAATCTAAGTATCTTATGTAAAGAATTCGCAATCACATGAAAACCACTGACAATCGGTTTATTGTATCATTTGAGGTACTAGCATTTGCTAAATTATCTCAAGTAATTAACTGGCAATCGGTCTACTTTCTAAAGTAAAAAACTTAAAATTAAAACAGTCATTTGTGTCAATAAACACTGGAAATCGACCATTCATATGAAGTCAAGAACTTTAAATCGTTAAATATATGACAATGGTATAAAGAAACAAATCAATTCCGTTATCAGTTATCAGAAGAAATAAATTCAGTATGGCAATCGTCTATTGAAGCATATATTTAACATTCAAAATGTCAAAATTAATTAAAAAAAAGATATGTTTACGCATTCTCTTTAAGACAAGTGTTTTGTTTAACGTAGTGATCCAATCAATAGATCTTCAATCCTCTTCATCAAATGAAGTGTTTAAAAATAGAAATAAATGTCACACATGTTTCAAACATGACAATCATTTGAACTTAAATTTGTCAGACAACAAGAGTACAACAGGTTCAAAAATCAGAAAACGTCGAAATCAATATAACGCGCGGACTTCACAGTTCATAGGCAAGCATGTGTTGACATCTAAATACGAACTGATTTAAGTAGATCAAAGTGTGAACCGTAAATTGAAACGCGAGCACATGGTTTCAAAGTCTAAGTCTTGGACTTTGAACATGATTACAGAACATGTCAAAATCAATCAGTCTTCAACGGTGTAATCGTTTTGTAATCGCATGATAAATCTGTGACTGAAATCAATCACGGATTACAGGTAATGCCTATAAAGTCAATCGTAAACATCATTGGAGTAACTCTTTGATAAACACAAATCCACGCTTCCGCCGCATTCTACTCACGGTTGAAAACATTATTGTTAAGCGTGTGATTAAGCTTTACAAGTCGTAAAACAAATATTGTGGTACATTGCCAGTCAACCAATGTTGACATTAGCATTGATCGCGATTGTACTAGCTGATCTGGAGCTACGCTGGTCTCAATAGGCGTAAAACCCATGTGCGCAATATGCTGCTCAATTTAGAACATAACAATACATGTATTAGTTTTGGTCATGATTCATCCCTAGTTTATTGACCATGCAAAAGGTGTACTTGTAACAGTTTGATGTCTTGTAAAGAGAAGAAAACATGCCCTCAAATACGTACAAAACATGGCCATTGCGTGCGATCGCGTTCGACGGTATCGTGTATAGAAATTCAATACTCAAGCTGAATTTCATAAATATAATAACGAGAATGTCAGCATTTTTCGAACCTAGACTTCTACTGAGATGATTTATATAACACAATGACTTCACTTATTGGTTTTAAAATTAAATTAAATTGTCAAACATCTTGTCAAAGATTCAAAAAAAGAATGTATATAATATATTTAAACAAGCAAATAGCGTTTCAAATGATATGGCTTAAAAATTGCGAATCTATGTTTGTATGTGTATATATTAATAATCATCCATCAAAATAGAAAAAAAATGAATGTTTTACTTTATATATTACTAATTCAAGTATTGTCACAAAATATAACGAATCAACATAAAAACTACAAATTATTCAATAATTTTGTGTTTGAAACGCTTTATTATTTAATCAAGTTCTAACAATAATTTTGAATAAACGAACATTTATTTTAGTATAAATCTATGTCAGTAGTGTAATTTCGCGCCCTGATGTACAGCGTTCGTTAATTGTTTGAATCCATGAAAAAAGTTAGAAAAATGCCATTTCGACAGTCTTTGAACAAGTCTGTTAAACAGTGAGGCGCGTTCTAATTCAATTGGCGTGGCACCTTGTTTATCAAAAATAGTTCATCTAGCATTAACCACTAACTACTTCATCAAAAGTCCCAATCGTACTTCTTACGCTAGAATGTCAGCATTCAATACCCCCAACTGATTGCTCTTATAACAGATTTACACATTTATCTCATCGATAATTCATAAGAAATGATAATTGTCGGTGGAATGTTCAACTATGTCCGATCAAGAACAAGTTCGAGGAGATAACGCGGGGTTTGAGGTATCGGCATTATATTCATGAACATCTTGTCACAACAATGTTTTACAATTAAACTATTGCGATAGGGTTGTTTGGATGCCAGAACCATTGTTCGTGTCCTAATTGTTTATAAAAGAGTGCACGAGTCGTCAACCCGCTGCGTATCTTATCTCAAATGTGGCGTGTTCTGACAAAACTGGGCAAAATGCTTGTGCGTAAATTGTCATCCCAGATTAGCCTGTGCAGTCCACATCGGATAATCAGGGACGACAATTTCCACTTTTATGGAATTTTTGGTTTAAATGATGTCTCTTCTTAGCGAAAATCCAATTTAGGCGGAAAGTGTCGTCCGGGATTAGCCTGTGCGGACTGCACAGGCTAATCTGGGATGACACTTTACGCACAAGCATTTTGCCCAGTTTTCTCAGAACACGCCACAAATACATATCCCCTTTAAGACCTAACAGCTTTCAAACCTTTATAAGCTTCAAATTCTTATAATCGGAAGAAAAAACATTCGATTTGCCTACTTCTATTCAGACATGCAGCAAGATGCGTAACATAACGGGTCAATCAATATCTCGACAAAATTAAGCCATGTCACAATTGTTTGTGTTTCGACTTTGATTAAATAACGGAATAAGATCAATTGATAAACTGTTAAAACCACCAGTTTAAGCCCCCGAAACGTTTATTTATTCGTACACAATAGCGATCAATATGACGACAGTTTTTATATAATAATATATAAATGATTGTCAAATTGACATTGTTAGTGCAGATAAGTTTTGACTTCGAACACGAAGATGACAGTTTGTATGTTATAATATAGTTATGATGATACCACAATATTATGTGGATTTCACAGTATTATATTTAGACGCAACGTAGGATTGTGTTTTCTTTAATATAAAAGAGGGCTATGTTTAATGTACTACAGTCTATCACAAGTTCAACTAGGATAGACATCGGATTCATTTTAATTGTGAATCGCGGAGAAGGCCCGTGAGGTAATTTTAATTATTGGATTTGAATATTTTACGAACTTGAAAATTACTGAATGTATCTTATTGATTAAGCTGTAGCGTGGACTTGTTAAATAGCAGAATAAAATCAGAATGAAAACTTCACTGGACTTGTGTATGCAGTGTCATCCCATCGAACTATGAATCAGATGAAACCATATCCATCACCTAACGCAGGCGTATTAGAGAGTCATAAAATAATGGTATCAAATTAAACGTATTAGTTTTCAGTTAATAAGTTTATGGAAATTGAAGTTAACTTAAAGCATCAGGAACAATTACCAGTATAACAGCTGATGCAACTAGCGGACATTTTATATAATGTATACCATAACTATCCAAATATTAAAATACATGTTTAAGGTTAACATCAAAAGCAACAGCATTTACCTTAGCGCCCGCGATAGTGTAAGAGACGAAAGAGAATCTTACTGTTTTTTCATAAGCGTTACAGTCGAATTGGGTTGGGTGGTCGAGTGTTATTAAGTGTACACTGTTTACTTTTTATTGGATTATTCATTTCACACATTACGCTTTGTTACAACCCGTTTTGCAATAAACCCGCTTTGTAATAAATTTATTGCAAAACGGGTTTGAGTGTCTTATTGCAATGTGAAATTTGTATGACAACCCGTTTTGCAATAAACCCGTTTTGCAATAAGATCATCACTCTTGCATTAATTTATTCAAATGGATTGGAATAGTTAAAAGGGATTTTCAAATGTTGTATTTAAATTTAAAAAAAAAAGAAAAAAAAAAGACAAAACTGTGAGTTAAGACTTAAAATTAAAACGCAGGGAAGATGGTGAATTTAAAGATTTAATACGATAAAACAACACATAATGTGTATCGAAAGTGATTTCTGACAATTAAGCACAAAGTTACGATAACGCAAAAATGCAATAATTTATTGACAAACGTGTTGAAGTGTCTTATTGCAATTTGAATTTGTGTAACAACCCGTTTCCAATTGGAAACATTAAAACAGAAAATTAAAATGTCGCTTTGAAGTTATCTTATTTCCAAATATAGACAAAACTGTTAGTTTCGCCTAAAAAGGAAAAAGCATTGAAGGCAATGCATTACGAGATTTTAAACGATCAAACAACATATAATGTATATAGAAAGAGATTTCAACCACTTAAGTACGTAAGTGAAGATAACGCACAAATGCAATAATTTACTGAAAACCCTGTTGAAATGTCTTAATGAAATGTCAGTTGTGTGTTACAACCCGTTTAGCAATACAATCATCACATATATACTAAGTGTTTTGAATTGATTTGAAACGGTATAAAGGAAGTTTCAAATGTGGTCTGCAAGGTAAGTATGATAAAACAAGGCTGAATGTATATATGAAGTGATTTTCGCCAATTGGGGAATTAAGTGAAAACAACCCAGAAGTGCAATAATTTTATTGCAAATAGGGTTGGAGTGTTTTATTGCAAAACAATTGTTATTTTTATAACAATCCGTTTTGCAATAAACCCGTTTTTTTCAATAGTTTTTATTGCAAAACGGGTTGGGGCGTCTTATTTCAATTTTTAAGTTTTTATAACAACCCGTTTTGCAATAAACCCGTTTTTCGATAATAACAGGACACGTGTATAAAATTAATTCAAATGAAATGGAAACATTTAAAAGGAAGTTTGAAATATCGGTTTGAAATACCATTATCTATAAATATAGACAAAACTGTTTGTTTCCACTAACAAGTTAAAAGCATCGAAGGCGATGCATTTCGAGATCTAATACGATAAAACAACACATGATGTATATAGAAAGTGATATCAACCACTTTAGTGCTTAAGTGAAGATAACGCACAAATGCAATAATTTACTGAAAACCCTGTTGAAATGTCTTAATGAAATGTCAGTTGTGTGTTACAACCCGTTTAGCAATACAATCATCACATATATACTAAGTGTTTCAAATTGATTTGAAACGGTATAACGGAAGTTTGAAATGTCATCTGCGAGGTAAATATGATAAAACAAGGTTGAATGTATATATATAGTGATTTTTACCAATTTGGAAATTAAGTGAAGACAATCCAGAAGTTCAATAATTTTTATTGCAAAACGGGTTGGGCTGTTTTATTGCAGTTTGTAACTTTTTATAAGAACTCGTTTTGCAATAAACCCGTTTGCAATAATTTTATTGCAAAACGGGTTGGAGCGTCTTATTGCAATTTGAAGTTTTTACAAACAACCTGTTTTGCAATAAAATGATGACACGTGTATTATTGAATTGAAATGTATATGAAACATTAAAAAGGAAATTTAAAATGTCGTATTGAGATAATATTATTTCCAAATATAGACAAAACTGTTAGGTACGACTAAAAAGGAAAAAGCATTGAAGGCGATGCATTTCGAAATTTAATACGATACAACAACACATAATGTATATAGAAAGTTATTTAAACCAATTTAGGACTAAAATGATGATTACGCAGAAATGCAATAATTTACTGACAAACGTATTGAAGCGCCTTAATGCAATTAGATTTGTATGTAGCAAACCGTTCCGTAATAAAATCATCACATATAAACTAATTATTTCAAATTGATTTGAAATGGTATAAACGAAGTTTCAAATGTCGTCTTCAGGGTAAATATTATAAAACAACACAAGATATACATGTATATATGAAGGTTATTTTCACCAATTTGGAAATAAATTTAAGAAAACCCAGAGGTGCAATAATTGTATTGAAGGACGTGTTAGAGTGTGTTATTGCAATGTGCATTTTTAACAAACCGTTTTGCACTTAACTCGTTTTACATATATTCAATACACATGTTCTTATTGATTCAAATTGATTTCAAACGCTGAAAACAAAGATTCAAATGCCGTTTTTAGGGAGTTTGTTTATAATCAGACAGAGGTAAGATTCGACCAAATATTAACAAATATTAAAAGTGAACAACTGCGTGAGTAAATGTGATAAAACAAACCAGAATGTATATACAAAGTGATAAAAAACAATTTTATACTTAATCTAAGAAAATCCAGAAATGCAAAATATGTTTTTGCAAAACGGATTGCAGTGTCTTATTACAATGTAAAAAAAAAATAACAACCTGTTTTGCAATAAACTCGTCTTGCAATAACGCATCACACATGTACTAATTGATCCCAATTGATTGGAAACTTTGAAAAGAAAGTCTCAAATTTCGTGTATAAGGGATTTTTTTCAAACTAAGACAGAGGTGTAAGATTCGAACTACATATATAAGACACTGAAAGTGATAAATTGTATACGTAAATGTGATACAACGACACAGACTTTGTATCGAAAGTGATTTCAACCAATTCAATACTTAATTGAAGAAAACCCAGAAATGCAATAATTTTATTGCAAAACAGGAATGAGTGTCTTATTGCAATTTGAAATTTCTATAACAACCCGTTTTGCAAAACAACCATCCATTTTGCAATATTTTTATTGCAAAACGGGTTGGATTGTCTTATTGAAATTTGAAATTTCTATAACAATCCGTTTTGCAATAAACCCGTTTTGCAATAAAATCATCACACATGTATTATTTAATTGAAATTGATAAAACAACACAATATGTGTATAGAAAATGATTTCCAAAAAAATGTGAATTATGCGAAGAAAACCAAGAATTCAAAGTGTTTATTGTAGTGTGTTTTTGCAATGTGTTTTTTATAACGCGTTTTGCAGGAATACCATTACAGATATAGTAATTGATTCAAAATGATTAGAAACAGTATTAAGGAAGTTTCAAATTTTATACGGACACTGTGAATGAACAAAAACTGTCACGTGGCCCCAAACGTCAACGTTAGTAGGCTAGGTTTAACGAAGGATAACAGCCACAAAAGGTAGGTTTTTTGTCAATATCTTTGCTGATTGTCCTCTGGCTTTCATACGACCTAGTGCAGGCAATAAGGCATGCATAAAGTTTGCGATCGGTATATCACTCGTGGTGTGTGTTGCTTTGGTTTTCGAGAACACTTCGACACAAATTTTCATTGTAAAAGCAAACGTCAGTAGTAAAACATACAAAGAGTCGGTGTTTACAAAACTAAACGATTACATAACTTTCTCTGTGTTACCGGACGAACGTATATTACATATTTTTTCGAAAATATGTATCGGAAAATAAATAAACGTTTAAAGAGTAGAAACTGATATAGCAAACGTACATTTAAGAATGCCAAACGTCAGTAGCCAAAAAATGCAAACGGCAGTAGACAAATATAAATGCAGGCGGTTCTTCTACCTGTTTAGACACACCCGTAACTATGTTTACTAATATAATGACATTTACTTTAACAAGTATTATATTTCTGTTTAAAACAGTAAGATTTAGAAGCTTGATAGTATTTATTACCACGCACACTAAAGAACTTCAACTGTGCTGTATAAATAAATACGTACGAAAAGTGAAAAAGTTCCTTTGAAATTGGACGTTTATGAACAAATATGGTAAATGATATGGTGCGCGACACGCGTGTGTGTGTTGTACATGTAAATTTCCCAAGAGCAATCGTCAACTGTTATAAATAATAAATGTATGCCATAAAAAGGTTACATTATATTTTACTTGCGACTTTTTTAAAAATTTAAATCTAATTATTTATTTCGAATTGCTAATTGTAACACGAAATAATTACCCCCGTCAAAGTTATACTCTTAAAATTTATTTAAGGTCTTTATCTTTGAATACTGTGTTTACATTATACATTGGCTGTGTAACGTTTCCTAACATCATGCATACCGTAAGTGTTTTATCGGTATATTTAACCTGTATTTCAGATATGTCACATGTGTGTTGTTTTTGTGGAGATGCCCTCAAATCAAGTGGGGGTTAAAACTGCACGAGGACAGGCACCTCGGCTTGTCAAAATATTCATGTTGTGAAAAGCAATTTAGTAGAAAAGAGGACCTTATCAGCCACATGTGAGTATTTATAAAAGCCCAATTACTACTCAAAATCAACGACAATTTTGTTCAAATTTTGCAAAATAAAGTTAAACAATTAAAAATCAGTGTTCCTTATAGCAAATTCCGAAAGTTCAACGCCCGATGTGGTCTGGTAACATAGATTTGTGTAGATACAAAATGCCCGGTTTTATTTTTTGTGTGACAAACTTAATTCCATTTTAATTTCCCGCAAATATATCTATTCATACGACATAAGAACACTAAAATAATACCATGTTAGTGTTCATGTGTCGTATGAATAGATATCGTAAAATGGAAATAATTATGCCATTCGAAAAAAAATCAGTTACGAAACACAAAGTAGTGGAGACAAGGGATTTAATTGGGCTTATGATTTGAAGAAATTCACTTCCGCAATAAATCGGCAACCGAAAAAAAATCTTGGATATCAGACGCCTTTTTCAGTTTATTTTGCTCGAGATGGTAAGAATTCCGCTGATTCAATTAGAGACAAGGCTGGGTTGGCGTCTGGAAGATGTGCACAGAGAACGTTTGCATTTCATTAAAAACGCAATTCCTGCTCATTTTACGAGAAAGGCGACAACGTTTTAGTTCGCTACCCATTTGGCAGGAGAGTACCCTACAAAAGGTATGTATTAAAAGGTAGGATTCTTAAGCGAAAACGTGGCTTTTGGACTTACAAAGTTGAATTCAAAACCCATGAAAATTAACTGAAAAGGCAATGGGTCAATGTAGAGCATAGCACAAGTTGCACCATTGAGGAAGAAAAGAAAAGGAAAGAGCATTCGTAAAGAATGTTCAAAGAACATGAAAGAAAACGACAACATAGGGATAAATATTTGGTAACAGTTGACCCTGTTTATGACGTCATTTACAGAACATCAGAAACAAGCAATGATCAATGTAATGAGTCAGGTGATGCTAACAGTTTCTGCAATAACAATAACATCGAAATTGACTATGATCCCATGGGAATAGGTAATTGCCAGTTTTTGGCAATAAGCCACAAAATCCAGAGTATAGGATTAAACGTTTCTGGTACGAAAACTTGCTGTCGATCATATTACACTCCATAGGAACGTCTACGCTGATTTTAATGAAATGCCAAAAGGAACATAATTATGCGAATGCAGAAAGAAACAACTTTTGCGGATAACTTGACTCTGATTGCACTAGCACGCGAGTTGAATTGTCAATTTCTTGTCATCAGTTCTGAAGGACCAGATCACAATATCTTTGTTTTGGATACTGGCTTGTTTGACCGAAATCAGCATATATTGACACTTGGGTTCTATCTAGAAATACACTATGTTTCAGTTGTTTGCCATGCTATTGATGCATTAGTTGAAACAGCTTCTCAGAACACCAGGAATTCAATTCTGGAAGAAATACGCAGTAGTCATATCGTAGAAAGTGCTGATGAGGCATGAAAACTAACAGAGAGATCGTATCAAACGGGCCACTGACAAGAAACAGAGGATGCGACGAAACAATAGCGTTGCATGGCACATGCATTGACATCCATATTCAAAGCAATCAATCGGGTAATGTTCAAAACAAATTGACAGACATCAATGTAGAAGATGACATCGATGACGCAGAAACTGACTTTGAAAATGCAATATCAGAAGACAGTTAATCAACTGACGATGTACATGAGAGTAGGTTTTCAGATCATATCCCAACAACCATAAATTAAAGACAAGATGGAGATGACATCAATGAAATGAATGAAGCATCCATTGGCAGTGAACAGGAAAGCTTTGAATCAGTTGATGTGCAAACAATTTTGCCTGGAACCAAACATCACAATGAAAATGACACGGAACATGAAAGATCTGAATCCGATATTCCCACCTTACCTTATCTTGTACTCGAAAAGATAATACATATTACCATTTCCAAATATCCTCTTATGAGGTACACGCTGCAAAGGGTGAGTCATTCATTTGAACGAGTTGTCAGGAAGTACGGGTATCGAGCAATTTATGTCAGACCTGGTGAGAGTCTTAATATGCCATCTATTGTAAGTGTTGCTCGATTGTGTCGCATCTACGGCAGTCACAGTGGTTTAGTATTTAATTTGCGACGCATTTTACACGATGCAGGTGGCAGATGGCTTACCCTTAAAATTGTTGAAATTGGATGGTTCGAAATCCGCGATGTTGATTGGAGAATATAGATGGCATATTAAGACTCTCACCAGGTATGACATAAATTGCTGGGTAGATTGCTTTGAGATATGAAATGAGATTTGAAATGTTACAAACTGCAACATGTCAGAACATTAAGGCATGCCGAATGCCGATCAAAAGATTCGATATGTGTTATGCCTTTTATGTTTTGATCGAAATTCACATTCTGTCTAATTTTGAAACAAAAAATCCGTATACATTTGAAACTTCCTGAATACTGTTTCTTATCAAGTTGAATCAATTAGTATACTGTAATGAAATTCCTGCAAAACGCGTTGTTATAAAAAAAATAACATTGCAAAAACACTACAATAAACAAATAGAATTCAAGGTTTTCTTCGCATAATTCCCATTTGTTTGGAAATCATGTTCTATACACATATTGTGTTGTGTTATCATATTTTCTCCTGCAATTAATATCTTGATATGTATTTTTTTATGTGGTCAAATCTTACAACACGGTCTTAATATTTTTTAAACTGAAATCCGTACATACGACATTTGAAATGTTCTTTGCAAATCAGTTTGAATTCAATAATACATGTGTGATGATTTTATTGCAAAACGGGTTTATTGCAAAACGGCTTGTTATAAATATTTGAAATTGCAATAAGACACTCCAACCCGTTTTTCAATAAAATTATCGAAACTAACAGTTTTGTCGATATTTGGAAATAATATTATTTCAATATGACGTTTTAAATTTCCTTTTTAATGTTTCCATTTGAATGAATTCATACACATGTCATTACTTTATTGCACAACGGGTTGTTATAAAAAAAACTCAAATTGCAATAAGCCGCTCCAACCTGTTTTGCAATAAAATTATTGCAAAACGGATTTATTGAAAAACGAGTTGTTATAAAAATTACAAATTGCAATAAAACATTCCAATCCGTTTTGCAATAAAAATTATTGGGCTTCTGGGTTGTCTTCACTAATTTCGCCAATTGGTGAAAATCACTTCATAAATAAACAATATAAACATTTAGCCTTGCTTTATCATATTTACCTTGCATACTACATTTGAAACTTCCTTTATACCGTTTAAAATAAATATGAAATAATCTGTATATATGTGATGATTTTATTGCGAAACGGGTTGTTAATCAAAATTCACATTACAATAAGACACTTCAACACGTTTGTCCGTAAATTATTGCATTTTTGCGTTATCTTAACGTGTACTAAATTGTTTGAAATCACTTTCGATACACATTCTGTGTTGTTTTATCGTATTAAATCTCGAAATTCACCACTATCCATGCTATTTTAATGTTAAGTCTTAACTCACAGTTTTGTCTATTTTTTTTTTAAAACAATATTGTTTAAATACAACATTTGAACATCCCTTTAAACTATTCCAATAAATTTGAATATATCAATAAAAGAGTGATGATTTTATTGCAAAACGGGTTTATTGCAAAACGGGTTGTTATACAAATTTCACATTGCAATAAGACACTCCAACCCGTTTTGCAATAAACTTATTGCAAATGAATGTGTGGTGATTTTATTGCAAAACAGGTTTATTGCATAACGGGTTGTTATAAAAATTTCAAATTCAAATAAGACACACCAACCCGTTTTGCAATAAATTTATTGCAAAACGGGTTTATTGCAAAACGGGTTGTAACAAAGCAATATGATATTAATATATAAACAACGATGATTATTTGTATAGACGCAAGCTCAACTCGTTAACAAAAAACATGTGTATCGGAATTATCTTGATTTATGACTAAAACACTGGATTGCTTATACATGTAAAATTTTGTTATTTTCTAACAAAGTGTTCTATACATATAAAATACCCATGACGACCCTGGCGCCTGCAAAAACAGCCGACTCTAAAGTTAAGGTATTAGCACTCTAATGAACTTCACGCAATATCGCCTTATTTCGTACATATCCTTACTCCGAACGTGTTCCGAGTACGTGACGAAAACTATGAATATTCGATAAAATCGCTATGAAATACTAAATATAGGCCGCAAGTTTAATAAAATCAAAACAAAAATGGCCGAGACCGTTCGTGACAAGTTGGAATGTTTAAAGAAAAGTAAATGGCCTTTTCTAAAGAGAAAAATGATAGAAGTGTAATTGTTGGTCATAATTATGTTACTGGAGTTAATGATAAAACTCAACTATTGGACGGCAGTGTTGATATTTATAAAGGCAAAGTTTCGTGAAAATACGGTCGCGGTCACCGGGTGGTCGAACTCCGGACGCTGCTTGAAAATTCAGATGAAAATGAAGTAGGTATTTCACTGCTTAATGTGAATGTAAATGTAGATCCCATGTTTCAATTAATAAATAAAAACGTAGCGTGAATAGTCAGTTTCGTATCCAGTAGGGATAATGCATGTATTTGGTAATATTATTTGGATGAATAATGTTGTTTACGCTTATTTATTAATCCAGTTTGAAAGTTTTCATTATATAAAATAAAAGTAATGACATGCTATGTCACGAATGTCTGAATAAATAAAAGCGATGACACTTACATATGGATAATATCACAATTACTATTAAACACTTACGTAAAGTGATACTCCAATATAAGTGCTTGTGTATATGACCTCAGTATACACTTGTTTTGTTAAATAACGTGAAGCAAATGTTGTCAATTATAGTAAATTGTAGATGTCATTTCTTTCCATGAAAAAGGCAAGGCGAGGAGGGAACTATCGGGAGCAGTACCCGTGAAAAACTCGAAAAGGCATGTCAATAGCTCTGGATACTTCATGGCAGAAACGGGGTTTTGACACTCTAACATGTAAGTTCATTGTAACAAACACTTCATTTCAAGCAATTAATGTCACTGAAGCAAAAATATACATTTAATTTAATTAAAATATATAGGAATATGTATGTCCGTCTGACCGTCTGTCTTTCAGTTTATTTTTAACTTTTAAACTTTTTAGATATCAACTTCAAGCGTCATGCATGAAAAGTGTACACGCATTATTACATATATACAATAGCTGCATTGTATATGGATTTATTTCCCCTTTTCAGTTGTCCTTGTTTACTGTCCAAGTTGTCAGCGGTTATATTTAGTTCTCCGTCAGCCACAGTTCTAGTTTTATAAAGTCAAATAATTTGTTTCAGCACACACATTATTGATGCCCAAGCAAAAGTATGGAGGGAAGATAGTGAAGTATGTGGTGTCTCATCGTATCTGTGGAACGTACCAGTGGTGTCCACAATCACGCTGGCAGTTTAATGGAGAGTGTCAGTGGTGAGAAGGGACTAAATGAGCTTATTGAAGAGCCGGTTGAGGTTAGAGGGTGATGGGGATAATAATTAAGTAGCTCGTGTGAAAAGAAACTTAAACCTAACACTACAGAAACGTTTTGATAAAAATCATGTCAAGAACATTTTCACAATGAAGAACTCAGGCGGTCAGCCCAGGGTCACCAATACCAAGCGGGTTTTGGAGACACTTATTCCAAACATGGCAGAGTTCCTCAAAAATCGACCATGAAAATCATGTATTTATTTTGTATATAATAATAAGTTTAATGGTATCACTATTCATTGATGAAGCTATTTTCCTTTAAACTTGTATGATTGAATTATTTAATGTGGCTCTATTCTTAATTATGAATTGTCTTATTTCCCCTGTCACATGTTCAAATCTGTTATATATTGAAGAACGCATTTCATCTGGAATTTTAAACTAGGTTAGCACTGTGCAGGTTCCATGCCACGCATGAGATGAGATGTATGTATGTATGTTTATGAGTTTATAATAAGCTTTTACTGATTTTTATCTATTTTTGAACATTTGAACTCCTCAATATGCTCACATGTAGAAAGTCGCAAATTCAGTATGGCGTTTCTGGCAAACGTGGGTACCCTTGATTGTGAAGCAGGAACTTTTCATTTTCACTAGTGACCCCGATTTTTGTTTATATTTTTCATTCAAGATACATTGTAGATAATTTCTATTTTCTAAGATTTTAATTTCCAACTGCCATTGTTTTTTAAATATTTATTTTAAAAAGGCTTATGACTAGAGATGGTAATTTTCTGGTTTCCGAGGGATGATGACATCACTTGTTTATATTTTATTTATTCCTTTTCTAACACGTAATAAACTATCATATTTGTATTTATTATGTATATATCTATTTACAAATACTAAAAAAGTAGTGTTTGTTAAATGGTTCAGAAAAAGTGGAAACACAAATAATTATGGGGTTGAAAAATGTTAAAGACACATTATAGTGCGGTGAATTGTATTTCAACTTTGATTATCAATGCAGAATACCATAACACTAAGAAATATGCGAAGAAAGAACAGAAAATCAAAATGTCGTATTAGAGAGCTAATACCTTAAGTTCAATATCTATTTTATGACTTTCAATAATGTTCTTTAGTCAGTATATGCAATTTATTACGATATTACATATTTACAGATTTGCTTTTAAAAGTAAATGAGATTCGGCTCTGAAAAATAATTATTTCAAAATGTATGTACAGGTACCTCTGTGTCTTCACTTTTGTGTGGACCTTCCCGTGTGAAATTTCAGGTGATTTAAAAGGTTTCACATTGAATTAACAATTTCTCTTAACACTTGGTGATACATACGATGAATAAGAACGTATAAAAATAATGCAACATCCATTTCTGTCATGGACAGTATTTGTCTGACGTTTTCTTTGCTTTTATTATTTCAACAAATTTAAAGAACGAATTATTATCAATGTTGTACAATTTTGTCAAACTGCCTCAGATTACACATACAAAATAATATACAAGTTACGAATTTACTTCAACTAAAATAATAAATATTGTCTGATTCACTCCACGTTCCATGAACCTGGTGGTTGTCGTTTCCATACGGTTTTATTTGAGCAGGTTGCTTGCGGTCCCGTCTATGAACTCTGGATAAATTGGTCACGTTGGATTTCATAAGTTGTATTGCTTTCCTGAAATATCGAGAAATACAATGAATGTGTAACAATGTTAAGCAGGTATTATGTCTTGTTAATAGGTAAGCAGTCAATTTAAGTATTATATATTTATCAATGAAAAAAATGATTCTTTCAAAGTTTGTCAGGTTAACAACGAATTATTAAGCTATTCATATAAAATTCAAATATATTACTTTTTATACGTGCACAGTCGACAGGTGCAAATCGCCAGAACAAGAAGTAGTAAACCAATCCCTACACAGGCGATGTAAAATGACGTTTTGAAGTCATCCTTACGGTCTGAAAGTACACAAACAATAAGTTCTCGTACACTATCTTGATTTACAACTAGTGTCTATATATGAACAATACCACATGCCAAAAATAAATATCAAAATTATAAACAGTTGATGTTCAGGATAGATATTGTGCAATTGCTTATTTAGTTGTGCACTGGTTTGACTACCACTACTAATTGTATTACCTGCTTTTGTTCGAACTGTAGTTGTGGCATGATCCAAGTAATCTGTAGTTGTGACAGGGTTAGCGAAAGATCGTAAATAGGTCTGGTCGACAACTGGTGTTGTATGGAATTCATTTATCTGGTTGCAGTCTGGCTCAAAATAATTTCCATGGCAAACACATACATCTCCGATGCATATCCCCTGGTTGGCACATCCGTGCTCGGTACAGTGGTATTGGGAACAGTTGTTGCCATGCCAGCCAGTGGAACATAGGCAAGTAAAACTTCCTGAAAATGTTACATACGTTGGTTTATGTATATGAATGTTGTTTTTGTTTATTAAGAAGTGTGTTAACACAGGTATCTCAATGGCTCAGTCTCTATTGTGTGACTCATGTTTTGTATGATTGATATATTGAATTGACGGGCTAAATGAATGAATTGGGCACTCTAAACTGTAGAAAAAATAGGTAACAGTATTGATGTTTAATCTTACAGGATATCAATTAGAGCCCTCCCGTAAACTTACCATTTGAATTTTCGCATCTTCCGTGACTCCCGCATATGTCCGGTCTGACGTCACACTCATTGATGTCAATATCACATGGACCATCCTCTCTGCCATGCGTCCAACCGTCGTCACAAATGCAGCTAAAGGCAAAATAATAATATGTAAATGTACAAATTATAAGACTTCACGGTAATTTTACTATAAACATGTAAGCCAATTGATCTTAGAATGCTAGCCTAATATCGCTCTGCAACATCGCGTGTAAGCAGTTTCATGTCATCCACAAACATTATTGAACAATGCATACATTTACATGCATTTATTGTTCTGTTTCATATTCAAGATATTTATCATCACTCAGCGCGAAAATACGATCAACGGATGCCTAAGAATGATTAGTTTAATAATTCCTGCAAACATTGATTCTCTTGTAACAAATCATATTTAAGAAAATGTGAAAACATTTGAGTTCATACTGCATGAATATAAGATAAACATGTACATATAACATTCTTACATAGTAACACTGGTTGATTGTATGATCAGGGCATTTAAAATTTCTTTACGAGATGTGTTATTCTTTCCAATACAATTGATTAATTTATTACTATAAAACAAATCATATTCTATTTTTTCATACACGAATCGATCACTGTTTGGTAAGGTATCGGCAAATCCGTGGACACCACATTCACCGATTCCGCACATAGGGCCTTTGTATCCCGGCTTGCATTTCGGAGTTCCAGTAACATTTTTCGTGCATCTTTCACTGTTCACATCCCAGCCTCCGAGGCATTCACATCTAGGAAAAAAACATACCTTTACTTAATTTATTACATAGCGCATTCAACTAATTGACTAAATCATATAACATAAATATAAATTAATTCGTCAGTTGCGCTAATGAGGTGAACATATTTAAATATAGAGCTAATGAAATTCAAGAAACATCACTTTTTGTCCACATTCGTAAGTCTTATATTGGCAACGACATGATTTAGTGTTGCATACTTTATTAGGGACAGAAAAGTCAAGTATATAAACGGTTTTGTATCACCTCTAAAATCGCTATTATACATAGTTTTCGTGTTTGATAAGTGTCGATTCTATTACAAGTTGATAATGATTCACATACTTGAAACTCCCTGGAGTGTTGATGCATGTGCCTCGATGTCCACATGGGTCGTGCACATGATGGGCGCATTCATCCATCTCCACACATTTATCCTTGGATTCGTCCGGAAAATGATATCCCTATCAACATCAAGGTAACACGAACATATAATGTACATCGCTTGTTAATGGTTAAACATGATGTTGAGATTAAAAAAACACAAGCATAATATTTGATATGAATTAACATAGGCGATGTAGGTGCAAATCCATGTAAAAGTACACACAGATATTGCAACGAAGTTGAATATAAACAATGTCTAATGTCATGTTTTCTTACTTAAGGTCTAAATAACCGTATAAAATACTTCATTACAGCGCTCCTTTTACATTGTCAAAATACAACACACAGTATCATCACCGTGAATAACATATGGTCTGTAAGAAAATACGTTTACCCTTCTTTGAACATAGACTGATTTAAATTTCCCACTTTCGATGGCTTTAACATATTTCGCAATTCATACATTTATTTATTCAGTATAAACCTGTTAACGTATATACACGCAAGAACAAATACCTTACATGCAGGTGAATAAGTGTTTAATAAAATGGGGTGCCCATTTACCCTGTTGCACGTGCACATGCCTCCAGTTATCGGTCTAGTGCACAGTTTATCAGCAAAGCATGACTTCCTTTCGCACGGGTTTGCACCCGTGTCCTGGTCTGCATTCTATTAAAAATAAATAAAGAGATAAATTAAGAGTAAACATTTATTTTATAAATTAATTGCATATCCTTCTTCGTAAGTGTAATAGTCACAATTAATAATAATAATAATAATAATAATAAGTGGTGGTATTATCATTAGTATTAGTATTATTACTGAAACGCTCGATTGTACTGTAGACGAAATAAGAAAAACGATATCTAGCATGAAGCGTAATAAAAGTTGAGACTTGTTCAACAATGTAGCCGATTTCTGTATTGATTCGAATGATTTTATATCATATCCAACTACAAAACTTATTACATTTTCTATCGTGGTTTGTATCAAGATTCTTGGTGCGAAGGTACAGTCGTACCAATATTTCAAAAAGGGGGACAAGACGGATCCTTTAAATTATAGAGGAATCATCCTTGTTAATGTTTTTTCAAACATATTATCATTAAGTCTTAGATACAAAATCAAATGTTGGTGTGAAGAAGACAATATATGTAATCCACTTTAATTCGGTTTAAGAAACAAACGAAGTACAACTGATTGTTTATTTATATTACACAGTATTATACAAAATGTTCTTTTGCAGAAATATAAATGATATTGTGCTTTCATTTATTACGAAAAGGCATTCGATACAGTTATCCACGAAGCATACTGTATAAAATTGATTGAATCAGGTCTTAGCTGCAAAATGATTATAATGATAATTAGTTTATATGCAAATGTTAAATCATGTATAAAATAAGCACTCAGGATATGTCATATTCCGACTTCT
>VMBQ01008565.1:26599-36901 GCA_007657795.1 Dreissena rostriformis
GTATTAGTATTAGTATTAGTATAAGTATTAGTATTAGTATTAGTATTAGTATTAGTATTAGTATAAGTATTAGTATTAGTATTAATATTAGTATAAGTATAAGTATAAGTATTAGCATTATCATTAGCATAAGTATGAGTATGAGTATAAGTATAAATATTAGAATTACCATTAGTATTAGTATTATTATTAGTATTAGTATTAGTGTTAGTATCAGTATTAGTATTAGTATTAGTTTTAGTATTAGTATAAGCATTATTAGTTTTAGTATTAGTATTATTATAAGTATAAGTATAAGTATTAGTATTAGTATTGGTATAAGCATTAGTATAAGTTTTATTATTATTATAAGTATTAGAATTAGTATTAGTATTAGTATTAGTATTATTATTACTATTATTATTATTATTATTATTATTATTAGTATTTTTATTTATATAAATATTATTATTGTTATTAGTATAATAAGTTTTTATATTTATTTGTTATTTTACTATTAGTATTATTATTATTATTAGTAGTAGTAGTAGTAATAATAGTAGTAGTAATAGCAGTAGCAGTAGTAGTAGCAGTATTAATGTTCTTATATAATTACTTATTATAACTTGCAGATGCTATCTTAATCCATCGACAAGGCCAACATAAAATTAACAAGATGTATAACAATATCATACAAAAAAAACAATAATAAACACATACCTTAGTGTAGGAGACATTTATAGTATCACATAAAACGTGAATAAGTGTTCGTAACTGAAATACGCAAAATAAACTCAAAATGGTTATTTTCATTCTGAACTATTAACACTATGCTATAATTACTATGAGCTGGTAAATTGAAACAATTTTAACCATCTTTGCGGTGTTGCGAGTGCTTGCTGTCTGTTATATACCTCATTTCAAAGATAAACTGTATTTTAAAGGGACCCTTTCACGTTTTGGTCAATTGATAAAATTGAAAAAAAAATGGTTTCAGATGTGCACATTTTCGTTTTAGTTATGATATTTGCGAGAAAACAATAATACTAAACTTTTACTATGCTCTAAAATATCCATTGTTTGCATCTTTCAAGGATTTAAAAGCCTGAAAATTATAAAGCGTAACAAACGCGAAACAATTGAAAAAATTGGACAGTTCTGTTGTTATCGTTATTTTTTTGACATAACGAGGATTGCTTATATAACGTATAAAATACACCACTCACTATATAAGCAGGGATGGCCGAGTGGTTAAAGTCCAAGACTATTATTCCAAGGGTCAGTGGTGCGAGCCCAGTTCAGGATTACTTTTTTTCTTTCTTCAATTTTATTCTTTTTTTACTGGAGCTATTTAGTTCCAATGTTTACATGCATCAATTTAAAGCAAGTATTGACAAACTTCAATACATGCCAAAATCTGTGAAAAGGTCCCTTTAAAGGTTGTTCTCGAATTTTGATAACTAGTTTTTACTTGCTCTGAAAGTGTAAGTACTGTAATTTATTTAGCCACTTGCACAAAATTGCATTGGAGACGCTTACCCAATATTTGTTTTGAATTTTGATTTTTAATTTAACTTATTAACTCCGCCCATTTCCAACATTATCATTTCCCTGACTGATTAAACAATTTTAACCCCGCCCACATTTGAGATTAGCAAGCTTCTCTGCAAATAATTCATAAGTCACACCCATTTGGATTTTTTGTAGGAATATATTTAATAAAGTTTAAAAAACAATTGTTGTCAGTGGTTTAAAAAGCGTTGATGAAAGGTGTATGATTACAACAGTTCTTAGAATAAAACACGCAAATAGCACAAACAATTACCATTCTTTAATGAATAAGTACCTTTAAGATTTTTGTAAATTATAGTATTACTTATAGGTTGTTCTATCAACACTGATGCATCTTTGAATTGTGTAACATAGTGTGTTATTTTTTTTTTTCCACCAAACGACGTTACATTACTGTATGATGTTGACGACAGTTCCTACGTTTTGTATATATTGATACTACTGATGAAGGCTATGGCCGAAACAGGTTTAGTTTTACCATTTAATATACAAAGGAAACGTGTTTGTACGGTATATTTGATTTAAATATTACCTACTACATTATGATATTTAAAGACATTGTTAAGCTGGCACATTTCATTGTACTACACACGATGTTGCTTGCAGTCATTTATTTCCCACAACTTTAAAGTTTCTCGGGTAAGAGAATGACAAGTGGGCGAATATCTCAGGTAAGATAATGGCAATCGGGCAAGTGTCTCGGGTAAGGGAATCATAATCTTACGGAATCTAAGTATCTTATGTAAAGAATTCGCAATCACATGAAAACCACTGACAATCGGTTTATTGTATCATTTGAGGTACTAACATTTGCTAAATTATCTCAAGTAATTAATTTGCAATCGGTCTACTTTCTAAAGTAAAAAACTTAAAATTAAAATAGTCATTTGTTTCAATAAACACTGGAAATCGACCATTCATATGAAGTTAAGAACTTTCAATCGTTAAATATATGACAATGGTATAAAGAAACAAATCAATTCCGTTATCAGTTATCAGAAGAAATAAATTCAGTATGGCAATCGTCTATTGAAGCATATATTTAACATTCAAAATGTCAAAATTAATTAAAAAAAAGATATGTTTACGCATTCTCTTTAAGACAAGTGTTTTGTTTAACGTAGTGATCCAATCAATAGATCTTCAATCCTCTTCATCAAATGAAGTGTTTAAAAATAGAAATAAATGTCACACATGTTTCAAACATGACAATCATTTGAACTTAAATTTGTCAGACAACAAGAGTACAACAGGTTCAAAAATCAGAATACGTCGAAATCAATATAACGCGCGGACTTCACAGTTCATAGGCAAGCATGTGTTGACATCTTAATACGAACTGATTTAAGTAGATCAAAGTGTGAACCGTAAATTGAAACGCGAGCACATGGTTTCAAAGTCTAAGTCTGGGACTTTGAACATGGTTACAGAACATGTCAAAATCAATCAGTCTTCAACGGTGTAATCGTTTTGTAATCGCATGATAAATCTGTGACTGAAATCAATCACGGATTACAGGTAATGCCTATAAAGTCAATCGTAAACATCATTGGAGTAACTCTTTGATAAACACAAATCCACGCTTCCGCCGCATTCTACTCACGGTTGAAAACATTATTGTTTAGCGTGTGATTAAGCTTTAAAAGTCGTAAAACAAATATTGTGGTACATTGCCAGTCAACCAATGTTGACATTAGCATTGATAATNGCGAAACGATTGAACAAATTGGAGAGTTATGTTGTTATCGTTATATTTTTTGACATTACGAGGATTGCTTATATAACGTATAAAATACACCACTCACTATATAAGCAGGGATGGCCGAGTGTTTAAAGTCCAAGACTATTATTCCAAGGGTCAGTGGTTCGAGCCCAGTTCAGGATTACTTTTTTTCTTTCTTCAATTTTATTCTTTTTTAACTGGAGCTATTTAGTTCCAATGTTTACATGCATCAATTTAAAGAAATTATTGACAAACTTTAATACATGCCAAAATCTGTGAAAAGGTCCCTTTAAAGGCTGTTCTCGAAGTTTGATGACTAGTTTTTACTAGCTCTGAAAGTGTAAGTACTGTAATTTATTTAGCCACTTGCACAACATTGCATTGGAGACGCTTACCCAATATTTGTTTTGAATTTTGATTTTTTAAGTGTTATTATAACCACGACCGATAACACTTATTAACTCCGCCCATTTCCAACATTATCATTTCCCTGACTGATTAAACAATTTTAACCCCGCGCACATTTGAGATTAGCAAGCTTCTCTGCAAATAATTCATAAGTTCATTTGGATTTTTTGTAGAAATATATTTAATATTTTTTTTTATTAGAAGTTGTTGTCAGTGGTTTAAAAAGCGTTGATGAAAGGTGTATGATTACAACATTTGTTATGATAAAACACGCAAATAGCACAAACAATTACCATACTTGAATGAATAAGTACCTTTAAGATTTTTTTATAAATTATAGTATTACTTATAGGTTGTTTTATCAACCCTGATGCATCTTTGTATTGTGTAAAATAGTGTGTTATATGTTTTTTTTCCACCAAACGACGTTACATCACTGTATGACGTTGACGACAGTTCCTACGTTTTTGTATATATTGATACTACTGATGAAGGCTATGGCCGAAACAGGTTTAGTTTTACCATTTAATATACAAAGGTAACGTGTGTGTACGGTATATTTGAATTAATTATTACCTACTACAATATGATGTTTAAAGACATTGTTAAGCTGGTACATTTCATTGTACTACACACGTGTGTTTACGATGTTGCTTGCAGTCATTTATTTCCCACAACTTTAAAGTTTCTCGGGTAAGAGAATGACAAGCGGGCGAATATCTCAGGTAAGATAATGGCAATCGGGTAAGTGTCTCAGGTAAGGGAATCATAATCTCACGGAATCTAAGTATCTTAGGTAAAGAATTCGCAATCACATGAAAACCACTGACAATCGGTTTATTGTATCAGGTAAGGTACTAACATTTGCTAAATTATCTCAAGTAATTAACTGGCAATCGGTCTACTTTCTAAAGTAAAAAACTTGAAGTTAAAACAGTCATTTGTATCAATAAAAACATGAAATTTACCATTCATATGAAGTTAAGAACTTTCAATCGTTAAATATCTGACAATGGTATAAAGAAACAAATCAATTCAGTTATCAGTTATCAGAAGAAATACATTCAGTATGGCAATCGTCTATTGAAGCATATATTTAACATTCAAAATGTAAAAATTAATTGAAAAAAGATATGTTGACGCATTCTCTTTAAGACAAGTGTTTTGTTTAACGTAGTGATCCAATCAATACATCTTCAATCCTCTTCATCAAATGAAGTATTTTAAAATAGAAATAAATGCCACACATGTTTCAAACATGACAATCATTTGAACTTAAATTTGTCAGACAACAAGAGTACAACAGGTTCAAAAATCAGAATACGTCGAAATCACTATAACGCGCGGACTTCACAGTTCATAGGCAACATGTGTTGACATCTAAATACGAACTGATTTAAGTAGATCAAAGTGTGAACCGTAAATTGAAACGCGAGCACATGGTTTCAAAGTCTAAGTCTTGGACTTTGAACATGGTTACAGAACATGTCAAAATCAATCAGTCTTCCACGGCGTAATCGTTCTGTAATCGCATGATAAATCTGTGACTGAAATCAATCACGGATTACAACTAATGCCTATAAAGTCAATCGTAAACATCATTGGATTAACTCTTTGATACACACAAATCCACGCTTCCGCCGCATTCTGTGATTAAGCTTTAAAAGTCGTAAAACAAATATTGTGGTACATTGCCAGTCAACCAATGTTGACATTAGCATTGCTAATTGACAGTGTATGTCAGTTTAAAGTCTAATATACTGTGCTTAAAAGTTTACTTGTTTATGTTTATATAGTAAACATTGGTGCAGACGATAATTTCTAAATAGATTGGGTTGACAGTTGGTAACGTAACATAACTCTTCTCAATGAAACAAGACTAGAAATATGTACAAATTCAATAATTGTTTTTTTTTTCTGATTTATTCACCAAGAGTTGCGTTAGCTGTCAACATCTGCTTAGCGATATGAAATATTGTACATGCATAATTTAAAGATATTGCCCGTGAACTCAGTTTTAATACTTTGTAATTTGAAAATAGTTTTTAAAATCGTGTTTTGTGTGTTTTTGTATTTTGTTTTGTTATTTATTATATGTAATTACTTATCTGAAATATTTATATTCATGTATTGCCTCAATATTCTGAAGATGTACACGAATACAGCGAAAAAAATAGCAGAACGCAGAAAACGAGAGAGAATGTTTAACACATGAAAGTGTATAAAGGTACTTTAAAAGAATGTGTGTTATATGTTCACGCTGGTTATGCGGATACTTCGATAACCGATGTCACTTCGATAACAGAGAAAAACGAAAGCCACGCGCGAGTGGTAAGTTCCACAGTTTTTTTAAAAAGTTATATCCTAAAGATAAGTTTTTAGACAAGGCACATGGTCGAGTTGATAAATGGTGTATTCTTTGGCATTGGGAAGAAAATAAATCACGGAACAATGGTAAATTTTGCCCCAAAAATAGAAAATTCGGTCTGAAAACAGCATGAACTTGATGAACAGTAAACATTTCAACAAAATAAATGCAAGAAATTGTTTGCTATTCCAGCATGAAGAGTAATCACTGTGCTTCAAATACTGAAATTTGTATAGTATTCAATCAAATATAAACGAAGATAGAGCATGCTTTAATAGGTGGTATTCGTGAAGTTGCAGACACTTTGATTCCCGATAAAGGACACTTCGGATGACGGCTTTCAGCAAATTCGGCAATCTGATAACCGAGTTTTATCTTCTACATGAAATGCATTTATGTACATTATGCCTATTCTTACCAAACATTTGAAATACAAATCAATTTGCATAGTCAAGCGCGGCACATTGGAAAGCTATGCATAACAAACACATGTGAAATATAACCAATGGCGATGTTCGTTTTTAAAAATCACATTACTAATAATTTATACTATTTATATTATAATTGCAATTGTTTATAAAAATTTAAATGCTTATTTCTGAAGAAATATATTTCAAATGACGACCGGAAATAATTGTCTACATAATGAACGTGTTTTTTATTGGTAATTTGAGATTCAGAGAGATGAAAATACAACGGATTATGTGGATCAACACGATCGTGTTTAATTTTACTTACAGCAAGGCTCTAGATAACGGGAGTGAAGGGTCTTAAAGAGTCAGATACACATTTGTTCTTTATAAAAACCTATGTCGTTGGTGCTCTTTAGAATCGCATCATCAATACGATACTAATGCGTAGCCACAAAATTAACAAGAAATATCTTTAAAAACGATATTCGGCGTATATCCTGAATTTGAAATACAGATAGAAAATTGGGATTTTTAAGTTATTCAATTAAAAACAAAGGTTTTAGTATTGTTGTGTTCATTTTCATTTAATAGTCGCATATCCACCGCATGATATGTTTGTTATGAAGTGCACGTATATTAAACCGCAAAAAAAGTTTTCGCAGATACAAATTTAACTACGTGAGATCACGTCATATGTGTCCTCACATGATTTATTATGAATTTATTTCGTCGTCATCGAAAAATATGGTATGTTGATATTTGATAAAGACGAAGTTTTCTTTCCTCACATTCAAATAAAACTGTTACACACGCGTCATGCGAAAATTAGTCTTATGGCTTATGCGGCCAGCTCATCAGACATATCAAATTAATTTCACATTTATCTTGCACATTTATACAAAATCGTAATCATATTCCAAAGGGATAAGAAAATGTTGCGGTTATTCATTTTTAGTTAACGTCAGTATATAAATTTGTATTTATTGCTTGCTTACTATAACAGTATTACACAGCGAATTCTGCATTTCTGATTCCCCGGGTCTGATTCACTAAAACTGTGTGTTATATCTGGTAAAAAGTGTCATGTTATCGAGAATCGAAGCGCAATTGCGAATGAGACACTTTAAACATTTGAATTTGCTCAAATACGTAAGTAAACTAAAAGTCAACGTGTTGTAACATTAATGTACATATCAATCTTTTATTTCGAATAGTAAGCACGTTATTGATTTATTGCCAAGTATTTTTATTTTGTTGAAATATGTACTGATCATCCAATTCATGCTGATTATCGATGAAATTTTATGGTTTTTGTTATATAATCAACCGTTTTTCGGCGAATTTCTTTCTTTGCAATACGAAGTGCCAAACAATGTTCCGTGTCTGAAAACCAAATGAACAGAACATACATGCAAAAGAGCTGAAGATTTCACCACTCGCGCGTGGCTTTTTTGTTCTCTGTTATCGAAGTGCCATCCGTTATCAAAGTTTCCGCATACCCGGCGTGATTTTCGGACTGAAAATGTCCTTTTTATCTGTTAACGCGCTTTATCAAAATGCGGAAATTAAAAAATCGCACTGAAATGCTTCTAAGATCAGTTCGATTTATTTAGATTCGACATGAGATGCACTTTACGTTCTTTTAATAGAATTTTAATCACGAGTTCTGCATACATTATCGTGAATTAAGGAACTACGTCAGTAAGCAAGTCATCCATTTCAAAAAGAGGTTCAGTCTTTCTACTCAGTCGGCATCACGTTTGCTATGCGGTGGGTGCATTGCGGTCACGGATAATGGCGATGAATGGATGCCGTGGTGTCGGCATGTTAAGCCCTGAACATTTGAATAGTACGTGCTCCAGTTCACTTTTCGTAAATATCTGGTTTTGAGTTGAACACATAACGGACGGGTTTTGCATTTGTTGTTGTTTTTAAATACAGAACTATCATCTCCAGTTCAAATCTGCACTCGTTTCAGGATACAAATTGCCGAAGCGATTTTTTTTTGTAATTATTGTGATCAGTTTGTTCATAAAAACGTTCATAGGAAAATAATTTAACGTGTGTAATCACACGAACATAATTATCTTTATGCGAACTGCTCAAACGGAGTAATATTCTCATAAAAAAATATGTTTTCACAAATATAGTATATAATATGTAAACGAATATGCCATGTGTGCATTCATCGTACTCGGAGATCATATGTTAAGCGATTTAACTATTTGAAGCAAAAAAAGCTAGAACCCGGTAAAATGACTGTCATATTCATATTTATAAACTATAGTAACTTTCGAAGAGTTAACCAAATGCGATGTTTAACCTGGAACCGTATATTGCCTAAGGAGGCATAACACACGTTCGGTATCTTATTGGTAATAATTTGAGCCGTGTCATGCGAAAAAAAGGTTTTATGCCGTATGCAGTCAGCGTAGCTCCATGGTCACCTAACATGTCCGCTATTTACTCACGCAGGGTTTCGTGGTCCAATAAGCGGACAGGGTAGCGATTGTACTAGCGGATCTGGAGCTACGCTGGTCTCAATAGGCGTTAAACCCATGTGCGCAGTATTCTGCTCAATTTAGAACATAACAATACATGTATAAGTTTTGGTCATGATTCATCCCTAGTTTATTGACCATGCAATAGGTGTACTTGTAACAGTTTGATGTCTTGTAAAGAGAACAAAACATGACCTCAAATACGTACAAACCATTGCCATTGAGTGCGATCGCGTTTGACGGTATCGTGCAGAAAAAATGCAATACTCAAGCTGAATTTCATAAATATAATAACAAGCATGTCAGCATTTATCGAACCCAGACTTCTACTGAGATGATTTATGTAACACAATGACTTCACTTATTGGTTTTAAAATTAAATTAAATTGTCAAACATCTTGTCAAAGATTCAAAAAAAGAATGTATATAATATATTCAAACAAGCAAATAGCGTTTCAAATGATATGGCTTAAAAATTGCGAATCTATGTTTGTATGTGTATATATTAATAATCATCAATCAAAATAGAAAAAAAAACTTGAGTGTTTTACTTAATATATTACTAATTCAAGTATTGTCACAAAATATAACGAATCAACATAAAAACTACAAATTATGCAATAATTTTGTGTTTGAAACGCTTTATTATTTAATCAAGTTCTAACAATAATTTTGAATAAACGAAAATTTATTTTAGTATAAATCTATGTCAGTAGTGTAATTTCGCGCCCTTATGTACAGCGTTCGTTAATTGTTTGAATCCATGAAAATAGTTAGAAAAATGTCATTTCGACAGTCTTTGAACAAGTCTGTTAAACAGGGAGGCGCGGTTCTAATTCAATTGGAGTGGCACCTTGTTTATCAAAACTAGTTCATGTAGCATCAACCACTAACTCCTTCATCGAAAGTCCCCATCGTACTTCTTACGCTAGAATGTCAGCATTCAATACCCCCAACTGATTGCTCTGATAACAGATTTACACATTTATCTCATCGATAATTCATAAGAAATGATAATTGTCGGTGGAATGTTCAAGCATGTCAGATAAAGAGCAAGTTCAAGCAGATAACGCGGGGTCTGAGGTAACGGCATTACATTCATAGCTTGTCACAACAATGTTTTACAATAAAACTATTGCGATAGGGTTGTGTGGATGTCAGAGCCATTGTTCGTTTCCTAATAGTTTATAAAAGAGTGCACGAGTCGTACAGCCGCTGCGTATCTTATCTCAAATACATATCTCCTTATAACCCTTTGCATGCTGGGAAATTTGTCGTCTGCTAAAATATCGTCTGCTGAATTTCTAAAATTTGCATTTTCTTTGATTTTTTTCAAAG
>VMBQ01008566.1:0-37146 GCA_007657795.1 Dreissena rostriformis
GTTTATGTAAATGTTTTAACTTCATGTGAAAGACACGCACTGACACATGTACTCCGCGCCTATATGGGTCATGTGAAAGACACGCCCTGACACATGTACTCCGCGCCTATATTGGTCATGTGAAAGACACGCACTGACACATGTACTCCGCGCCTATATGGGACAAGAAGAACACATTTTATTGGGCGTACTATTTATTTGTTAACGAATATTTATTATGTACATTGAATAGTAAATTTCACGTATTGCTAGAATAATATTTAGGAAAGCGTAAAAATATAGCTCAATTCTGCCAAAATTGCAGCATCTTTTTTTACGATTGAAAACGATTTAAAAAAATACAAACTGGAAATAATAAATCGTAACAAACGCGAAACGATTAAATAATTTCGATAGTTCTGTTGTTATCGTTATATTCTGNTTTTTTTTTTTTTTTTTTTTTACTGGAGCTTTTTAGTTCCGATGTTTCCATTCATCATTTTAAAGCATTGCATGACAACTTTCAAAACCTGTCAACATCTTAGAAAATTCCCTTTCAAAAGAATTGCATTCTCTTAATCGATCTCTGGAAAAGATAACAAAACGCTGAACACGATACAATAAGTACACTTTCTTCACGTTATTCATGTCCGATAGTTCAGGATATCAACCGACATATTAATGTCAAATTATATTCCTCGAATGTCGCCAAGTTATTTTTTATACACATCTGAAACGGACTCACTGTTCGCTTACATATTGCCATTTTGCTACATTAAACAGCATAACGATAAAAAAATATGTAAATGCACGAACCTCTCCCTGAAAAAGAACGTTACCCTTCTAAGACATGATACAATTACGATGCTATGCAACCATATAGCATTAACAAACATCATGTGCTGGAAGTAAGTTGTTAATACGAGTATACAGCAAGGTTATGCATGTTTTCAAGATTTTGTGGTTAATTAAGACCTTTCATTTGCTGAGAATTATAGTCTTAGCTCGACTCCAGGAGCATATAGTCAATAACAGTATCGAATTTCCTTGTCCTCAACAACAAGGCTCCCAGATACAATTCAGCTGCATAACTACGACATTTAACATTCAGGAATCAAATTTTTACCATGTCGAGCGACATAACGATGTCTTTGTTTCTAGCCTGGATCAAACATGCCTTCGATAGTGTCTGGCACAGTGCTTTGTTTCTAAAACTAGGTCAAATGGGTTTCACTGGTAAACTACTCCGAACCTTGAAAGCGTCATACGACAACATACAGTGCAAAATACGCGTGCGTGGCTCCACATCGGAACCTATTAAGGAAGTACGCAGTGTAAGGCAAGGAGGGGTACTGTCGACTTTTTCTACCTAGCCTATATAGATGAGCTATTACGAGAACTACAAGCAAATGCTTGTGGGGCAATGGTACTAGGCATAGATGCGGGGAATCCAGCGTTTGCCGATGATGTCACACTGGTCGCGCTTAACCCTCTTCTACTCCAAAACCTAGAAGATATCGCGTATCGTTACTGTACAAAATGGAGAATTGATATGAACGTCGAAAAATCAAATGTTTTATTTTTTTGGAAACGCCGTTATAGCCCGCAAACAGGTATTCTATACGGGGGCGAGTATATAGAGCAAACCAGATCTGTCTCGCACTTAGGTATATTACAATAATCTGATCTAAAGATACATAACCGCATCAAAGCTAGACTACAGAAAGCTAAACAATCATTTTTTGCTATGGCAAGTCAGGGTCTTCACCCAAGGGGTGTCAATCCCTTAGTTTCACTAGAACTATACAAACACATATTATACCAACCGCTTTATATGGCGCCGAATTATGGAATGACATGACACAAAGCGACATACTTAGTATAAATCGCTGCCAACATTTCATCGCCAAGCAGATTCAAGGACTACCCATAAGAACAAGCTCAGATATGGCCGAACCAATTATTGGTCTCCACAAATGATCAGCAGCTATCGAAATAAAAAAGTTAATGTTCCTACATAAGATATTGTCACTACCCGATGACACAATCACCCATAAACTATTTATAAACAAATTCGTATTGTATAAGTCTGATAATAAATTGGTGCAAAGGGGTTTTATTCCAGATATTTGTAGTCTTTTAAGAAACCACACTCCCTATTTTATTGTTAATGAATGTATAGAACATGGATTGACTTTTCCTCTAAAATCAATTTGGTAACGCGTTGTGAAGCATTCTGTTCTAAGGCGTGAATACAATTGTTTAGAGCAACGACTCTCCAGCGACAATGAATTTCTATTTTTTCGTATTTTACACCCATTATTTAAACCGGCCGTCTTATATTCTGTTTCAAAGACGAGCAGCTTTAGAGAAACGCTACTAACTATAGCAAGACTGTGGTGTAGGCCCTTTCAATTGGCCATGAACACATGTGATCTACGCCAACACATATATTACGACCATCTGGCACATGTTTTGTGTGAATGTGAAGTGTCTCCCTCGTTGAGACACAATTACTTCGACCAGATAGACACAGCCCAGGGAAATGACGTTAAATATCAACTCGAATCCATGGATAGTATTGCCATGAGCTTGCGAATGCTCGGGGCTCCAATAGAATCCATACTCGGAGTAAGAAAGAATAATGTATTTCTAGACTGTCATATATTTTTATTGTTAAATGTATAATATATTGCTTGTAAAATATGTCAATGTGAAACATCTTGTAACACGTACTTAATTTTGTAAATAGTATTCATAGACTTGAAAAAACGCACTGTGTTATCTATCATACACTTCAATTGTATCACATGCAGTTGTATATTTATAATGCACTTATATCATAATTTGTGGATATCTGTTATTATAACATGTTCAAAATGATTTTGTTAACTCTTTCAGTGCTGGAACCGAATTTCGAAGGCCTTTGCAAACAGTTTAGATCCAGATGAGACGCCACAAAACGTGACGTCTCATTAGAATGCAAACTGTTTGCTATTCTGCTAGCAGACTACATTTTAGCAGACAACAAATTTCCCAGCATGCAAAGGGTTAATATTATGGTTTGATAGTATTGTGGTAAATTATTCAGAACAATTTTGGCGTGTTCTGAGAAAACTGGGCAAAATGCTTGTGCGTGAAGTTTCATCCCAGATTAGCCTGTGCAGTCCGCACCGGCTAATCCGGGACGACACTTTCCGCCTAAACTGCATTTGCCTTAATTAGAGACATCATTTAAAAAAAAAATCCGTTAAAGTGTAAATTGTCGTCCCGGATTAGCCTGTGCGGACTGCACAGGCTAATCTGGGATGACAATTTACGCACAAGCATTTTGCCCAGATTTCTCAGAACACGCCACAATTTTGCAAGTGTTTTTGTATTTATTTAAACCAAACAAATACTAGACGACACAAGAAAGTACAAACAAAAAATACCAACATTAAAATTAGGTGAAATTTAACGATTAAAATTTGAATACAATCATAGCCATACGAGTATGCACGAAAACATGAACAATTATATGTGCGTTTTAAAAGCTTAACATAATGGATCCTCAATGTTAACGTGTATTAATCCATCATTTACGATATCCATGCGAAACAATACAAGATCACGGGGATTCAAATTGTTCTATTGAACTTCAAATGAAACAACAATACACACAGTATTTCAATTTGAAGTAAACGCAAAATAATGCATATTAAAAGTACACATATTATCATAAGAACATATATTCGCAAAAACAAGTATAATACTGGCTACATTTAATGAAACAATATGATGTAATTTAAATTGTTGTAAATAATTATTTAAATGCAAATTGAATTATCAGTAGTTAAAAAAAAAATAGACAAAATAAAAAAAATAAAAATATATAGACTTAATGAAACTCTATGAACATGATCAGGTTATCAATATGTATTAACCACACACTAATATTTTATTAATTGCTTATAAAATACCAGGCGATACATACAGCCCGACATTAAACATAAACAGTGATTAAAGCTGTGGTCACCGCCTTGGATCGGGTAATGCAAAGCATCGGGGATTTAAACGGGTTGAATTACACTTCTACTTCTCGCTTCCATACGCTTAGAAATAATCATACAAGTTTATTCTAGTTTTTTTATTCATCAGCGTATCTGTTCTCAAAAAAAAGTAAAAAGATCGTATTCACTTGCTTTATTTTTTAGTTTTGTTTATTGCGCCCATACTGAAAGACAATTGAAGAGAATATGTGAATTTTATAGATACGATTGTGCAGTTCTGTTTAACGAAAACTTCCATAAAAAGCCGAAAGTGTCGGTCCTGATTTGGGACGACTCATAACGCTCTTACATTAAGCCCAATGTTCACAGACCGTGGCACATATTTATAGGACAAAGATCATTCTTATTAATCACCATCATCCGTACCTTACAGTCGGAATTAACATATAAATGCAAAGGTTAACTATTTAAAGTTATGATTAAACTGTAGTTTTCGTAAATAACCGAACTATAAATTATAGGGGATTCTGTTTGACACTTGAATACGTATTGATGGATTGTGTTGAAATATGAGTGCCATGCGAGTGAATGACATTTAAATGCTCCATTATTCTGTGATTTATGGGAATGGGTCGTTTATAAACAGACCATTACCTTTTTTTATACATAAAATGTGAAATCAATAACTAGGTTGAGTAAATAAATTCATAAGATGATAAATTAATCATATAGTGAAGTAAATGTTTTTTTTGCTTATGCGCAAAAAACTGCCAACTATACATCTGAACAAAACAAAAGTTTTTGTGAGCTAATTCTTGTGTTAATGCAGTAAGTCTCTCTGATTGATGTGCGTGAACCATAACATTCTACCAGAACGTTAATTGCCTGCTTTCAATATTCCGCCATCTGGAATGGTTATTGCAGTAGACACAATTACTAATCAATATCAGCAGCGTTTTGAAAAAAATGGGGCGTAATGCAGTTGCGAATGGTGACGTCTCAGATTAGGGACGACACGTTCCGCCTAGAAAAGATTTACGTTGAGAAGAGACTTCCTTTAAACAACAAAATCGTTATAAAGCGTTACGAATCTCCCTGATAAGCCTGTGCGGACTCCAGAGACTAAACTGGAACGACGCTTTACGCAATCCATTAAGCCCTGTTTCCCCAGAGCTAGGCTCAACTTTATTAATAGCGTTACTAATCAAAACAGCAAAAGAACATCTAAGGTAGTTGTACTATTATTACTGCAACTGTAGCTGTGATAGTCATACATTGTATTCGTACTCCAACATACGCTTAGATACCATGACATACACACCAACACCAAGGATAACACAAAAATGAGTAAACCCATATTTCCATTGTGGTACTTTTGCTGGTGGCATGACATAGAGTGGCACTTACACAAATATTAAACTAAATTACATCAATAAAAATGACCAACATAATTTAAATAAATAGATTAAATACTATGCAAATATATCTCAGACCATTTTGATACTTAAAATATCACAGATATCATTATGAATTATGGCATCCTAAAAATACACCATTAAAAATTTGTAAGAAATAATTTAAATATCACTGAGAGCATCATTTATTACATCATCCTTAAACACTTATAATAAATCAAAGCGCTGAAAGCACTGAAGTTGTTCGCTGTTGTCGTCCTTGATTAGCTTGTGCGCATTGCACAGGCTAATCAGTGTGCACAGGCTAATCTTATTTGACACGCATTAAGCCCCGTTTTCCCTGAAAGCAGCGAAGATGTACATATTTCAATGATAAACACTATACTGGCCAATGTCGTCTTACAAGCTGGTAAATACACTCACTGGAGGAGTACAGCAGACGCTCCTAAGCCATGTTATAATTCGTCGTCTGCAATGCAGACAGGCAGCGGTAATCGTTCCTAGCATAGTGGGTTACGGTTCTTATGATAGTTAAGGCTTCTAAGCACATACTGATTTGATAAACATGCTCTGTAACTTTAGTCGTGAGCTAACGCTCACAACTAAAAATTGGCGAATGCATAACATTTATGGAAGATAGGATCAATTTTGATAAAAATTACTGGCTAAAAATGATTCATTAAGCCAAAAAAAAAACAATACATATAAAACGTTACAGATTTTCTAATAAATGATTTTTTAAGGATGACTTAAAAACAAACAATCTATCAATCTGTGTAATACTGGAGGGTAAGTTGTTCCATAATGAACACCCCGTGTAACAAAAGGACTTTGACCCGAAACCTTTGACCTTGGGGACAACAAATGCACCTTTTTGAGTTGAGCTGGTCCTGTATGAATGATTAGAGGCCTGCGGAATAAAATGTTCTCCCATTTAGTCAGGGGCCAATCCATTTTTAATCTTAAACACATGGCCAAGAACAATCCGGTCTACATGTTTATTGACTGGTAGCCAGTTGAGCGATCGAAAATGGTCTGGCCCAATGTGTGCCCTTGCATCGAGACCTAGAACAAACCGCAATAACTTATTCTGGGTGCTTTAGAGCTTATTCTGTAACACTTTGATGGGACTATGGTACCATATAGAGCAAGCATAATCAAAATGACATTAGATTAAAGACATGACATGAAGTTTATTGGTTTGCTGAGTGAGATATTCTTTTTTCTATATAGATATTTTAACCTGGTGTTGGCCTTCCGAATGACTGAACGAGCCATGGTATCAAAGGACAAAGTTTGATCCAATGTAGCCCCTAGGTATTTGACATAAGATGTAAATTCAATAATGGTACCATTACAAGAAATATCGAGAGAAGTGTTTGACCTGATTCTATGCCTAGAACCAAAAAGAATAGAATCCGTTTTACCTAAATGCAGAGACAACTTATTGTCAACCAACCACTGACTAACCAGATGTAAATCCTCTTTCAAGAACCTTTCAATATCAGTTTTACACTTACCAGACACAGGAATACCTAAGTCATCTGCATATAGGAGGAACTTATTTTTTAACCACAGCAGACGTATCATTAACATAGATCAGGAAGAGCAGGGGACCTACAATTGAATCTTGTGGAACTCCACATGAAATTGGGGCTGTACCGGAATGAGTGCCTGAAACATCAACAAGTTGCTTTCTATCTGTAAGGTATGATTTGAACCACCTTAAGATATCATTACCAAGACCTGCTGCACCGTATTTCATGAGAAGTATAGAGTGATTAACAGTGTCGAAGGCCTTTTGGAGGTCTAGAAGAATCATCGCTTAGAGATTACCTTTATCTATTTCCAACCTAATATGATCAGTCAGATGTATTAGACAGGTGTTTGTTGAAGAGCCACTTCTGAAACCAGACTGAAATTTATACAACAATTTGTTAACCTTGAAGTATGACTCAACCTGGTCATATACAATCTTTTCATAGATTTTAGATATAATACTCAAAATAGAGACTAGATGGTAATTACCAGCAGAGGTTTTATCACTTTTCTTAAAAATAGGAACAACCCTAGCAGACTTGAGATCATCTGGAACAACACCCTGTATAAGAGATAGATTAATAACATGAGTAAGAGGTTGAGAAATAATCGAAGCCTCATCTTTCACAAAACGTGAGGGCATACCGTCTAAACCTGTTGCTTTATTAGAACTACGCTGGTTTATATATTTGAGCACTTGGTTATCAGAAACTAAAGAAAAAGAAAAACTGTTAACAGCTTTAACACCAAAGCTAGCATAAAAAGTAATGACAAATCATTTTCCAAAGTTAAGAACACAAGTTGGTAATTTATCAACAAGCTTTGAGGCAACGGTAGTGTAAAAATGGTTGAAAGAAACTGCAATAATTTTCTTAACAAAACATATATTTCCACCAATTTTAAGACAAATATTAGAAGAGGAAGATAATCCTTTCTTAAATGGTAAACCAAGATTCTAAATTATAGACCAGAGTGACTTTGAGTCATTTTTGTTAGCTTCAAGAGACTCTGTAAAGAAGGTTTCTTGCGCTGTATCAATTAAGCATTTACACTTATTTCTTTATAATTTAAATAATTCGAAAATTTCAGCACTTTAGATAAACTCAGAACAGCCCATAAACGGGCACAGCTGCGGTATTCCTCCCTAAATTGATGCATATTTAAAAAATACATGCTCTCTGTTTTCAGACATATAATTATGTATATGCTACTAATGTTTATAGAAATCGCCAACTTAAATGAGAATTCCATTATCGATATCGACTATTATTTATGTAAATTTCATTCACACAAATGGTACGGCTATTTCTGAGTTCATCCCGCGCCATTTAATACTTTGTAGCAGTATGAATCATATAAATAAATAAATATATATATATATAAATATCAAATAACGAGTCAAATGTGATAAGCAACTAAATAATAAAAACACATTTAAGGGTAATTAAATTATGAAAATCTAACACCATTTTTACTGCCTATAATCCCCCTGTAAATGTTCTATACGTCTCGAACCATTTGATAAATGTAACAAAGTTAGAATCAATATATCTCCGGAAGGAAACAAATTGTTCTGCCTAACAAAAAAAATCTCCTTCCTGCGTACCATATGTTAGAAAACCAGATAGCACCTATTCAACAATTATACACCAGGAAAAACATTGCCACATTGGTATGTACATGGCTAATTGAACATATTTAAAAACCGTAAACATTTATCGAAGTTGTACAGTTTTGGTAGTATTTGCAAACAAATCGATCAGGTATACAAATTAAACGGGGGAATCACTTATAACATAAATAAACATACAAACGTTATAACTGTTCAGGGGTTTTAGTGCTTTTTCTCATCATGCATTCTATTACTTGCGTTCACACGTGACACCGCACTGTTCACGTGATACATATGATCCGAAATTAAACATAATTTACATAATTTAGTATTTCCTTATGTAAGACATGTTGCTTATAAATATTTCTCTTTTTTTCAAAAATACTTGTATATTGTATTCTTTCGTACGAATCAATGATCCGTAAATCTGGCCATGACCCCAAATCATAGACTGCGAACTGCTGTTTTATCTAAACAAAATGGCTCGACACCCTGTTACGATGGTTAATTAAACACGGTTGGTTGGTCAATGGATTTGTTTAAGCACAACGAATGTGTGAATGTGACAGTCCCAGCTGTTTCACGAGAAAATGTCGATTTTGCATTTAGGTCTGAAAGAATATAAATGATTTCTTACTATGACAGTATGTTTCTTTTGTTTTGGGATAGCTAAGCATATTATGCGATTTAAATATGTACAACCCTAGGTAGTGTAATTCAAAGCAAATCGTTTAATTCAATCTTTAAATGGCTTTGAACGATAACATATTGCTTAGAAAATTATTACTGACAATCTGTTACGATCTCCAATGATTTGGTTATTGGAACACTTAAACGTTTACTGCTCAATTCGCACGTCACGGTTTGGATTTCTTGTTTTCATTTTCTGTCTGCAGAGATACAGCGGATTAGAATCGGTTTAAACGTGCGTCTGGTTTGTGATTAATTCCCGGACAAGTAAGAGGTTTTGCTAGTCCTAAAACCGGTGTAAGCACCTAATGCTCTATATTGCGATGATTACAGTTTTAATCATGTTTTGCTTATAAATTGGTCAAAATGGTCTAAAATAAATGAAGTAAAAAAGAACACGAATTTTGTTCCTGATATAGTAACTGGAGTTCCAGCGTTTGATAAATATAGTCGATTATGACGCACTCCATTAAACTCGCAAACTCAAAATGCATCCGATGACGAACATTTTTAACACGCAAACCAAAAATCCACTCAATTATGAAGAACTTTTTTTGAATCGGCATCAAATTTAATGACTAATAAATGCAACACAGTTACTAATCTGGAAGCGAGAACATAACGTTAGTGCATAAGTGTCGTCATAATCGGAATATATGATGTTTTCCCTTTGTTTTAGAGTGCCTTACGTGTCTGGGATTTTAATGAAAGGTTGTCACACAAGAGCAATACAGTTGAACATTATATTAACTCTAAGAGTGCCTTGGTTGACTTATTACTAATATACTCCTGGGAACAATATATCAATATATTACATAAGTATTAAGTATTAATTTGTTAAGACATAATTACATTATAAGACAACATAAAACAGTAACACTCTTAAATCATTTTAATTTGAGAAAATAAGATGTTAACATTAAAATCGTACATATTTTAAAAGCAGTCATATCCGCATAACCATCAATAATTATGTAAAATATTCTTATAACATTTCTACGCTAGATTATGGCATATGAGGAATACACTTGCATTGTGAGTTCGCACACGACATTAGCGATGAACAGTGACTGCAAGGATGTCCGGAGTTGTTCCCGTGTATTCACTAGCATTTCTGATGTAAGGGTGAACGGTATTTAATCGCGCAAATTATGGAACCCCTGTGACGCGCACTGACCATTGCTCCGAGGTGATAATGGCAAATCGCATGTTTGCTATACGTGTCCATGTCAGTTAAGGAGGAATGACAATACAGTGTATAAAAGGTTATTCTTTTACATTAGTGCAAATATATGTAACAAAACACTTTCTTTAATGATTTGCCTCGAATATTTAACATTGTTAGCATGTATTCAAATAATTGATTCGTGAGATATGTAGTCTTCATATAGCAGAGTTTATGAAAACCATCAGTTTTCTTATAATAAGTCGAATTAAGCAATGATTTGTAGCCAACCAATTGGGCTTAATGACATACCAGTGATTGTGCGAGCTGGCAGATTAAGACACACTTTTGCTGTAAATCTCAGAAATCTTTCTAGTGTAAGGACATCGTAGTTCGTCAGTGATGACCAGAGTTCGGATCCGTAGAATGCTGTGGGGTGTGATACCTTTTACACGATTTTTGCCATTTTCAACGGATTATTGTCGTATGTGGTTTCCTGTATTGTCATCAGGGAAATCACCGATGAACGACCCTCTTGTATTTGATCGTCAACTGCGTGTGACACGTTAAGCGATATATGCAGCGTTATTCCCACGTGGTTTGCTGTTTCGTTAGGCAGCAGTATTTTATCGTAGATTTTTACTTTAGTCTGAGGCAACACTTAACCTTTTCCGCAAACCAAATAAGTGCCTCCGTCTTCATTAAGGCTATATCCCCACGTTCTAGCATTCATCGTTACGATACTTAGATGGCGCTGTAATGATTGCGCACTCCATGAGATTAGCGTGAAGTCGTCTGATATAGTTTGGCTAGGCACTTATCTTTAGAGTCGTCGTATGATTGTAAAACACACGTGTACTTTATTGTCAAATTCAGCATGAAGATTAGTATTATACATGTTTGAGTATTTTGGAGTTAAAACCTCTTCATAATATGAACTGAGGGTACACGTCATGTCATTTGGGTTCCGTAGGGTACCGCAGTCGCTGTTTATTTCATTTATGGTCTCTTTTATTTGCTACAAGCGAACAATACTGCAGAAAGAACCATGTCTCATTTAGTTCACTGTAGAACAGTTCATTCGGCAGAAGCATATTAATAAGTTAACGTTTTGAATGAAAGTGTTTAAAGTACGTATTGTTTCTGCACGCTCGGTCACCAAGCACATTATCAATCAATCAAATATACTAATTACATTTGTTTAATATGCACCAACGCAATATAATAACAGAGCTGCGACACGATGAATTTAAGTACATACAAATATAAAAATTAATTCCTTCTTTTTCACAAGAAATGCGAAATAAACAGCATATAGTACAAACATCCGATCATCGTAATGCAGCCTAGGACGACATCGTGATGCAGGGTGCAAAACAACCCGACTGTATACATGTATGAAAATAATAAATTGTTTTACATTCTTTATAATTATCACTAAAGAAGATTTCTCAAAACACGGCAATTTTTGCTTGTAAACGGACACGAATAAATCATAACAATCAACAAGCGAAATTCTAAGATTTCTATAATGCGTGTGTTTATTCGAAAGTTAATCAATCTGTTATTGCAAACAGACTACCTAGCTTAAGTATGTTCACTAGTGTCTGATAGAAACTCGTGATACAAAACTAATAGACAAGTATAATCAAGTTAAGCCGATTTATATGAGCCCCCCTCTGGGAAAACGGGGGTTGAATGCATATGCGTAAAGTTTCGTCACAGATTAATATCTGCAGTCCGAACCGACATATCCGGGACGTCACTTTCCGCCTAAACTGGATTTGTGATAAGAAGAGTCTTCCTGTCAACAAAAATTCAATAACAGCAAAAAGTGTCGTCCCTCATTAGCCTGTGCGGACTGCGCAGGTTATTTTTGGACGGATCTTAACGCACCCATATTAAACAGCGTTTTGCCATAGCCAGACTCATATCCTTTCGAAGAAAACGACTGAATCAGTTAATTAACCACGTTTTTAGAATCCAATTTGGGATACATAACTGTACCTCTGTTTTAAAATGTCGCAATAAAACGATGGATGCGAAATTCCGTTAATCAAGAACGGTTTAAAGAAAACATTTGACTTTAAAACCAAAACTGTTTCATTAAAAAACGTTGAAAATCCATGAGAAATTCATGAAAAAATAAGTATTCCTGTTATAAGAATCTTTAACTAATAACTTTATCTTGAAATGTAAAGGCAATTTTCCGCTAGCTGAGGAACTGGGCGTTCATTTTCACTTAAATAACACACGTCTAGTGTTTAATTATTGTGGTAACCCGAGCTATCATGAAGTAATCAATATATCACCATGTATGTGCAGTACTTTAAAATCCAATCACACATGGAGGGGGGGGGGGTCCGAAATACCATCAAATTGCTGTTTCATATTGGCACGTCTAGATTCTATCAGTTTAATTATGAAAATTGTATTTCCGATAAAATATACGGTATTTCTTCGGGTTTATACACAGTAAATTATATGGCAACACAATACATATATATATAGTTTTTTTCCTAAACGTTTCTACAGTTGCAGATTACCGGTTTACTATGCATTACATAGCTTTGGATAAAACAATTTCTAAGAATAGATAGTATTTTAATCACAATTAGCAGAATTAAACGGATACATATAAAATCCTGCCGATTCCAATCATACATGATTATGTCCTAATTAACACGCCTGATAACGACTTGACGGTTGTAGATGATTAGCAAAACACGTGTTTGCACTTAAAGAAACATTGATAGCATCTGTGTAATGCCATTAGAATTACATATACATAAAGTTAATGGCGTTCCGGTTTAGAAGATTGAAAAACAAGTTCATATTTATATAAGAAAATAGTGTAATATGTATTTTGAAGAACATAATGTGTATGTAGTTTAAACTGCTATCCACAGTGTCATATTTCAACTTGTTTGCAACTATTGTGTAAGTAACCTAATTGCAATATGTAAAATTCATTTGTGCATTTTTTCTTGACCTAAGTCAAATCACCTGCGTTTGATTTGCTGGTTTAATAAAAGGCTTGGTAGTTGAACTGAAGATCCTTAACCCAGTGCGACTGAACACACATACATTGTCACAAAAATAACAACACACTAGAATGTGTCACAACAGTGACGAAAAATAACCACCGAAGACGCATATCATACTATGCATAATGGTGTTATACTAAGTCTAAGTTGAACATGTTTAACATAGGGTAATACAACTTGCCCAGCCGCAATTTAATATAATACAGAAGAATGCCTGCCGTTTTGAATTTTAATCGTTTTAAAGTGAAGGGGAAAGGTTCCGGAAAATGATGCATCTTCGGATAGATGGACTGACGGACATACATACAGACCGTTGTACTCGCAAACACGTTTTATATAACAAAATTCTTTACTCCTTAATTGCGTTTATGACAACGAGACTTGTTTTCAGAAGCCATTGTATCGTAATACATTCGTTTGTGTTGATATGAACTTTTATTCCAAAACAAGGTCTCTATTTGAGTTTTATACATTAATATATTATTTTAATTCTCTTTATTTAAAAAAGATGTGCATTTGGGGTGCTGCTATTCATATCTATTCAATATATTGACACGAATACATGCGTATGTAACACAAATACCTATAGCTGTCCTTGGCATGTGTGGGTTTCAAAAATGAAGAACACAAGGTTATTTGCCTTTGGTATTTTATAACTAAAAATACAATGTCCATTTGGTGTGTTACACCATTTGTCGATTATTATGTATGATTATGTGACACTTGGATGATACACTTACATCGTTGAAGTAATTTTTGTTGTCCTCAAATTTCAAAATGAAAATATATTTGTTTTTGAAAATTATGTATTTTTGTATATAGTTCAAACGCATGTTGTTATTTTATATGTATGTTAAGGAGGATAATCTGTATATGCTTAATGAAAAATGCTGATCTGTTCTGTAACTTAATACACAAATATAAATAACATAACTAATTTTGAAACGACGAAAATGTCGCGGTATAAAAAGTTCTTATATTTGACAATCAAAGAAACAATTAAAAGAGCAGTTTCAATATTTACACTGCAACTTTAAGTAATTTGGGTGACTATGTTTGTCCGCATTCGCGCATTACTTATCAGATTCTTCGTTTCGTAGTTATTCGAGATAAAACACACAAAAAACAACCATTGCTGACTGCTTCTTGAAGCCATATATAACAGAGATCTAGCTGTTTTTGTAACGTGTTAATATTCATCTTGTTGGCAGCATGTGCAATAATTGATGACATTAGTTCCACTTTTGTTGACATTCAAATTAATCAGTAACTGTTTTATATAATCACTAATATTAAAATGTCAGTGAATCACTACGTGTGCGTTCGATAAATACTGTACGACCTTATCATTTACAATTGTTGTTTTTTTAAATTGATTTGATTCTGTTTGTCAGTTTTGCTCATGACATCACTGGCAAACCTATGTTTGTATTCACGTTCACTAGTTGAATATTTAAAATAATGAAACTCTATTAACATGATCAAGAGAGCATTGCTACAGATCTTATTTCGAAATGATTTGTATCATGCGCGGTATTAATAATAAATACATCTTAGTACAGACGTTCTTGCTTTGACTAGACACGTATGTATAGTGCCGTATATGCCGTTTTAATTGATACGTAAATAATAATGACGGACTGTAACTTATTAGTTTCACATAAAACACTCCACAATCAAACCGTACGCAAAGGCGCATCTGCGTTGCGTTAGTGATTGTAAGAAGAGCACGTGGTAATGTTTGTAAAACTGAAATAAATAGGAAGTATACCCTTAACATAACATTGGTAAGGTGGCACAGATTTGACATGCGCTTGTTTGTAGGTATGTTCCCATGACTAACAACTCTTTCCTACGACTTACGAACTCGTTTCCGCGTCTGAGTAATTTGCTCTAACGACTTAGTTACTCGTTCATAACAAGTCCTGAGAAAGAGTTAACTAACTCGTCGGAACGACTAAATAAATCTTGAGAACGAGATAGCTAACTCGTGTTAACTTCAACAAATCCTATTAAACGCAGCTCGAACAATATTTAAATGTAAATGTGTCCAAATTTATTTCGTCCGAAATAATGAAGCCATCCCATATGTCATCCATTTTTAAATATACCTTTAACATCATGCGTTTTAAGTGTTTGATCAAGTCGTTATCTAGTTCCCAATAAGTCGTACCCACGAGTTAGCTATGTCGTTGCGAGTTACTTACACGTCCCATGACTTAGTTGTGTCATTCCAATGAGTTAACAATTCGTTACCATGACAAACTTAGTCGTTTCCCAGACTTATATGCTCGTTAATATACATTATTGTTCTCGTTCCAACAAGTTATTTAGTCGTGGGAACCATATTATAAAGGGTGGATCATATATTAATACAAACACGTACATGTCAAATCTACGTAGATTGGAGTAGAGTTTAACTGGTTCATGGTAAATTTCTGATCCGTCTTGAAAGCAAAACATTATATGACATAAAGTTTGCAAGTGGTCATTAATTCTGCTCACAAAGGTTATCTAAGACACACTCGTTATAGTACTTAAGGTATAACACAGCAAGACCATGATGCAAATATGAAAATGCTCTCACACGTTTGGAACAAAAGCGCCTTAAATGACATATGGCTCATAACTTATCGAGCACGTGTAAACATGTATTGACAAATATAATATATAATTGTCTTGTTTTAATTTTGACTTATTGTATATGTTAACCACGGTTGTATTTTCATTTGCACATACGTTTTTATGAGACATGCTTTCATTTGTTAAATGATCCATACTCTCGTTTTTATTTTTTAATGAATGAAGATGTGTTTTGATATAGTAGGAATATCTGCTTTCATGAATGGTAGAGGTCGCGTACAAGAGTCGTTTTTAAATCGAGTCATTAATCCTTTCATTGTCTGCTGTCCCCTGGAAGCCTGTCAATTAATGAATTGCTTTACTGGGAAACAGGACAAGACAAGGTACGGTGTCTGAACATTGATTGCAAATGATCATCAGTCATGGAATTGTCCTTAGGCCTTCCTGCTTTTTCCATCCATGCCTTGCATTTACCGTTTCCTATTCGGTGGCAAATGCTTCATCTTTGCATTAACTTGCATTGAAAAGACATCTGGTCATTTGCATTTCAAACAAGCCTAGCAGACGTTATTGTTTTGGTTAATGTTTCTAAAGTTTGAATTAGTCCTGTATAATGTACACTATTATTATATAACCTGATTTGTGCCGGATTAATACACATTCCTGATTTTTCGCGCGGATATCGAAATGTTCAGATACTGTTTATGTAAAAATGCAAGTGTGAAAATAATATCAGTAGCTGTTGTATACAAGAAAGGTGAATATGAACCGTCCCACTTCAAATAAGATAGGGGACTTGTTCTTGGAAAACGGGGCAGTCCACACAAGCTAATTTGGGACGACACTTTCCGCTTTAGTGTAATATTTCGTTTATGGGAAGTCTTTTCCTTACCAAAATCCAGTCTAGGCGGAAAGAGGGGTCCCTGATTAGTCTGTGAAGACTATAAAGGCTTGTCTGGGATGACACTTTAAGCACATGCATTAAGCTTCGCTTTCCAAGAACGCAGCTCATATGGAATTATTGTAATGGGAGGCGAATTACTTAAGTGAGATGTTGCATTTACTAGCACAGCATTCATATGCCTTCGTGGTTTAATTGGTTTTTGATTCGAGTATTATCAGATATATTACATTTCGATATGTCACACTTCATATGGAATGCATATGGTCAAATACGTGTGAAATATCATACAGCGAATGAGTATAACATGTAGATGATTAGTCGTCATTAAATAAAAAAAGCAAAATAAGTCTGTAAAACCAGAATGCTTAAACAAGTAAAAAATATACCTTTACATATCAAGAACAATACATGATTTTGTTAGAAGTATTTCAAAGGCACTTCTACAATATATTTTGAAACCGTATTGGTAAGCATCCGTTATGCGCTCCTAAATGTCTGAGAGGTTTGGGATTCTGGGGATAAATGACCATTTTTTTTAGCGATTTGCATGCACTAGCAATAAATATTTGTGCGTCTGTGATAACATCTAACGTGAAGACAGACCAGACGTTCCAGTTCTGCATCATCGATGATATAAGATACCGAGGCTTTAGCACCTCTGGGGATGTCTAAGTATGTCACAGTTGAGTTTATCTGGTTTGCATCAAACGTATATACAGTTAAGTGGTTAATAAAGTGAAGTATTTGTGTTGTGAATGCTTGCTGACTTTAAATAGATGAGGCAGTGTTGTATTAGCACTTTACTGTTATGTAAATAACTCTGTACCAAGAAAAAAGGTGTTAAGCTCAACAGACTGAAATCGTCAATTATGTGCAATGTGATACAACAAACTTGCGTTATATTGGTACCATATAAATATATAACTATATATATAACTATATATATAACTATATATATATACATTTAACATACATTGATTATAAAGGCATATCCAAAATCTGAATACATGTAATTCTGAGCAAGCATCGATCACCACAAACTAAAAGAAAAAATACTCGACACTTTGTTTTCTGGTAAACTTTAAACGCATTCCGCATTTCTCTCTACGTGCCATTAATATTTATTTTAATATGCGATTAGGCATACATGACACGATGATTGTCTGATAATTATTTAATAATACGGTGGAGGTTGTTGACCACATATCATAATGTCATAAATCAAAGAATCAAGAGGACTGATCTGACATTACAAGTCAAGTCGCTCTGTCAGCGCCATAATTCCTGCTATATTCTCATTAGTTCCATATTGGGCCAAACGCTTTGTTAGTGTGTTTGATGTTTAAGTCCAGTGTTTAAGACATGCAATTTAAGAACGTTTTTCGTTGAGTGGAACACAGTTTTTACAGTAGTGACATAGATTCCCCCAATTGAAAAAGCATACTTTATTCAAACAAGCGAAAAAGCACTAGCATACAATCAAACTACAAAACCACGCTCAGGAAAGAAGTTCTTGGTCGTATCCACCTCTTTTATAGCAGAACAGCGATTATTAGACATATACGTTAGATAATTGTTAATAATAGATTGTATAAGAACACAGTTGGGAAATGCTTTCATAACTAACATAACTTTTAAAATACGCTGTTAAGTTATCAAGTCTGAAGAATAGCCCAGTTTAAGTGCGGTCGATTTTCAATTAAGAGTCAGTATTATTCAACTATTGTATGATTGTATTGTATGATTCATATTGAACATAAACATTGTATCTGTTGCATGCACTGTCCTTTATGTATAGCCAATGGTTACAATAAAACACTACCTGAGAATAACACTTTTTTCTCTACTGAAAATGTCTCTGACGTGTTACTTTTTCTCTATAAAAGTGTATGCACATGTATGGCATTGTGTTTTGCATTCGATGCAAAGCTTTATATAATAATTGCTTTTGAATAACGTCAACTATGTATTTATACGTGTAAACCTGATGTATATTTCATGTGGACCATAATTATTTGTTTATATGCTTACATTACAAATACTATATTAGATCTCAATTGATATTAAATTGTATTCGCACAACAATAAAATAATGCCATCTTATACATCAATCTCATATCTGCAAATATGACAAATTGTCACCGAGCATCCATTACGCGTTTATCAAACGCCTTTAATTTGATCGCGAATAGCCAATACTAGAATTACTTGATTACATGATGTATAACTTGATTACATCATGTATTAAATAAAGACACCTACGATATCTTGTCAATTCTATGATAACAGAAATCGTTTCTTCATCGACCATGCTTCTACAGGTGAAACAATCAGAATTAGTTAAGTCCCAATCTGATGTCGCGTGGAAGCCTGCCAATGCATTCGATGACATCATTTCACATCCAATATATTAAGGGTCACGTAATTGTACTGTATCTTGTCTTTTTTGATCGATTACAGGACAACATCTCTGTAATATTCTAAACAAAATAATTTCTGAATCAATGCAAATACTTGATGTAAATAAAAATCCTGCAAGCATGTAAAGTCGGAGAAACCGTGTTCATGGACGCCAATTATTACATGAACTTATAATAGTTGATGCAAGTTCTGTTTAAACTAAATAACTCAAAACGATTATCTTATCTTTTTTATCAACCTTTAATACACAGTTCTCGTCATTTAATAACTCAATTGTTTTCGAGAGGCTAAAATTTTAAGAAGATGATCAATACGTTAATTTGAAGTTCGAATCATAGCACGGTCGAAAAAGCATGTATGATTTTAAAGTACATAATAAAAATAGCTAACTTGACGTGTAAACTTAGTATTAAAGGCCTACACTAAATGAATCCCTTACGTAGCACTGTCATGTGTATGCACATAACGCTATGGAAGTATATTGTGTGTTGGCATCACTCAAAATAGTCCTCTTCTGGGGAAATATTGGCCATTTTTTTCATTTGACGAAAGACGATGTTTAATCGAAAGTCATGTCAATCCCTCGATTGATGTGGATATTTGTTTCTGGAATTTCATTATTCGTTGATATAGAACAAAAAAAACGAATGGCAATACGATTTATAAAGAACGTGTCGTTTATGTTTGACAATCGCAAGCTGTTTACGGTGTTTCTTGTACACAATTAGCAAAATAAGTTAAAATAAAATGTTCGACTTAAATCAACGTGTTAAGTGTCAGTGAATGATATAATGCAATGTGTTGCTAAACACTGTTGCCTTGCACACCAATGAATACAGTGTTAACACATTTAGATTGTGTTGGTTAATATTTATACTATCGATCACTGTGTAGGTTCCGTCGAATTGTGGAATTGAAGCGATTAGCAATGCTCATGTAATTTTCATCGACAATGTGGTAACATGTTGTGATTAATACAAATTGACGTTTTTAGCTATCCGTTTAATAGAAAAAGATACGCAACAACCCACGAATAAATTTATGACAAATATATACAGGTGTTTAAATTGAGTTGACAAAAACGAATGAGTTTGTTGTGTATATGGCTTGGCTGTTCCATCAGAATAATGTAATGTTCAAACCTGTTGTATATATGAAATGAAATAATGTTATGATACTAATAATTGTCATATCATAGTGCTTACAATTTAAAGATATAACAATAATAATAATGAAACTCCTGAAACATTATCGGGAGAAAAAGTACTCACACAACGAGAACATGACTTTGGTGTGTTATTTTGCACAATCGCGCAGTCGGAATCATGATAGCTATGTTATTTTCTTTGGCACACATGACAAATACGTTTGGGTCAGATTACTTTTGCCGCGTTCGATACACTCATTGTGTAAAACCAAGTTATTTTAAAAACTTACAGTAATGCGAGCGAATCAGTCGAAGGCGCAGAAACACTCGTTTCGAAAGTCTTATGTTACACATTAATTATCAACTCCACATACGCATTATATAATTACTTAAAAGAACCACATAATTTGAATATTAAATAAGTTAGAATAAATATAAGCGTGAGATCTTTAAACATGTATGTGATTGGTTGAAAGGATGTTTGCATACATCAACTAATAAACGGTCACCATCACTTAAGTTCTCAGAAATAACATTTTCAAACAAAGTCGATTAATTAACAAAAACATGTAAACGGGCTAAATTGCTAATTCAACATAAACAATATCTAGCTAAAATGATCACGAACGCATTAAACTATATTTGTGGTGTTGTTTTGAGGCGTACCGTGTCTACATAATAATCTTATTGACAGTGCCGAATGTAAACCATATCTTCGCCGCCAAATAAAAGCACCATTTCGATTCGAGGAGGAAGACAATTATGAAGAATTGCATTCAACGTAATAGCGAGAGTACTTTGCCAGAAAGCAATTTGTATTGCTTTATCAACACTTGCTTATCAGGAAGCTAGCGTGCAGTAAGTGGTTGTTTTGTACTGCATATGGCTCGATCCATTAAACATGTCCACTAAATAACGTGTTAAATAACCATGGATATTAGTTTACCGGTTAAGTGCGTAAAGGTTCAAATATGTCCCTTTCTTAGAAGCACTTCTAATTCAATCACGAAGTAGTCATATTCAGCTCAATATTTTGTGTCATGGAGGAATACCAACTGACATATGATGTTAAACATCGTAAATCATCCCACTAGGCTTGACCTGACCATTAAGAGTGTTATAAATCATATCATACTTGGGCATTTATAAATATATCTACTTTCCTTCTTAACAACTGAAACAGACGTATCTGTTGTGCTGTCTAATGCTTAGTTTAGTTATGCAAATAAACTTGAAATAAATGCTTCTTATATCTAAGTTTTATATCAAATCGGGTTATATTGTCTTAAAAACAACTGTGTAAATAATATTAAAACAGGAAAGGGATGTCTACAAGTGATGCTTGTTTACTGTAATGTTAACTGGACCGGTTTATTGTAATATTTACCTGACCGGTTAACTATGATATTAACTTGGTTAAGACAATCAAGATTTACACACACATATGCTGTATAGAACAAATATTTTAGGAATAGGAATGCAAATTATATTGTCGATAAATGTGCACATGGTCTTCACTCAGTGTTATTTAACACTTGATCGTTTCGCGTTAGTCTCTTACGCAAAAGCAATGTAATATTCACACATTGAAATATCTCCGGCAAATTTTAACGCATTGTCAAGATGCATTTATTGTCATTTTCGAACCAACACCTACGACATTATAAATACGATTGTATATTCAGTTGTGTTGCAACCGTTCAGTACATATGTTATCGTTTGCCAAAGAGCTTTACGAAACCTATACGAATAAATCACAACATACTTTAAATAGACATTTGTCAACTATAAATGTAGAGATTGGTGATCATATAGCTAGTATTAGCTATTATTCTTTATCAAAGAAATTCATCCAATGGGCATTCTTCATAAGTACCACGTGACCGTCCAATATATTCCGGTATTGGATCCAAAAAGTCTGTATTTTTTCCATATTAGACAGTTGAGTACAAGTGCACTAAGCAATTGTTTTTTTACGATAAAAGCAGTTACCGAGAAAAAGTATCCGAATGTACAATAATCGATTCACAAAGGCGTCTATCGTGCTGAAAATCACGATAATATAGAGATTATTTGTTGGATTCGGTAGAATATCGAATGTAATTCACGAGTGATCATAGAAAATATTTTTTTTCTTTATATTTTATGCTGTTTTAACCGTTTATTTACATTGTAAAATAGTTTAACTGGAGAATTTCGCTGGAATAATAACGTCATTCCGTCAAACAAATGACGTCATTTCACACTTTAACAGTGAAAAATATCGATAATTTTCACTATTATTTTTCCCTGTTCGAAACAGTGATATATCAGTTTTAATTTACTGACATTTTTCTATAAACTACCGGAAAGCATTAAATAAACATGCATATGTAGCATTAAAATCAAACAAAGAGCTTAAGAAAGGGATATAGAATAAAAAGCTTATTAGACGTTTAAACTGTACAATACGTGATATATTTGGACTCGCACACAGTTTGAAGTAATATTGGACTCGCCTAACGGCTCGTCCAATAGGACTTCAAGCTGTGTGCTCGTCCAAATATATCACCGTATTGTACAGTGAAACGTCTAATAACCTATAAGTATAAGTAAGAATAATATGAGTCAATATCTGTCGATTAGTCATTGACGTAAAATCCCGACTATCATCGCATTGAGACATAACCGCATGCAACAATATAATGGGTCCCGTTTGAATGTACGAGTTTATCATTTTAACTATAACTCTTTAGTTATTTGCCGATGATGTCGAACATAACTCACTTGTATTTCTGTCTGAGTGCTATATTTGTATTATTTTTACATAAATCATCATATTTTTTGACACGCTTATCATTCTGCTCTTGGACCGATGTAATTTGCAACACGTGTTTGATTTCCTTTAAACTGTTCCCCAGACTGATTTCTTCACATCTCTGGACGTTTTCAATTTATATTTTAGCAGTAGTCTCTATTACACAGCTGCCATTTGTTGTACTCGCTGATCTGGTAAGACAGCAACCAGACATATACAAGACGGTTTCAAAGAACATTTTGAAGCGTAATTTGTCTACCGAAACGCTTACTAAAATGAGATTTTTTTCATATTAATTTATTCTGTGGATTAATACAACATTATTTAAAGATAGACGATACAGACGAGACCCCCATACGGAAGCCGCATAACTGTTAGAAACAAACTCTAAACTATAACTGACCTTCTTACTTTACAATAACTTTTGGAACTTATGAACTTTTTTCTTTTACATCGAAAAGTCAAAACGGTTCTTCTGTGGCTTGAGGACTGTCCGGATAGTGAACTCCACACTGAGCAAGGAGTTGTCTATTTTTTTCAAGCTGTAAACTATGCTGAACCATAATGTTTTGCGGCTATTGTGATGAATTTGAATTGTGATGAGCATACCATGATGGCTATGAAACATGTCGGCTTTTTATTTTTCAATCATTTGTTTCCCAATCGCCTAACGTGTGTGTACGACAAGCGCCACGTATTGGACGCATGTGAGTACAATATGTATGGCTTGTTTGGGTCATGATATGATAGGTATGTTATGTGATGAGCGATTCCTTTAACTGCTTGAAGCTCTGTTCACATTGTTCGGACCAGACACAACTCAAATTCGTTCTAGTGAAGATAATACGTGGTTCAACCATATCAGAATATGTGGAGATAATCTGTAAAAAAACGCAGGACTTCAAACTGACCTTTTTGGACACATTTTGACCACGGGACTTTTATTGTGTTTTCAACATTTCTCGGATCTGGTCTTATACCGTGCTCGTAAATGCTAAAGCCTAAGTACTTAGTTTCCTGTTGCAAATATTGACATTTGGATAGGTTCAGTTTCAGGCTCTGATTATCAATGCGCTTTATTATGGGGTCTTGATATGCAACTTGTAATCATACGCAAAAAAGAAATAACTTTTGTTTCGGTCTGATTGTTGTATATGTATGTTTAATAAAACAGCTGTCATGCCTTGTAATTGCTGAAATTGTAAAACAAAGCCAGACCCATACATGGAGGTTTCGAAGAACATACTGAAGCAAAATACTTCCGCGAAAACACACACACCATGAAGAATGTGCCATATACATGTATTATGTTGATTTAAACGATATTATGGCTAGATGGACAATACGGACGGGACCCCATATCGTAGGCTCCCTAACTGTAACAAACAAACGCCCAGCCCCAACTTAACTGGTCACTCAACTGCCCTGTTAAACGTCTGAACTTGTTTTGCTTCTAAATGATGTATTGGCGGTATCATGTCTTATGCATGTCTTATGTTTGGATTTTTTTATACAATTTATAAACGCCAAACATATGATATACTTTGTATTCATGTGCCTATATGTACACTATTATATCGGCTTGTTGTTGTGAACTATAATTTATATGATTTATAATTATTTATTATGTAATATACAATGCAACTTTATGTGCACATATATATTGTTTTTATAAATGTGACATTTAGGATGAGTACCACTGATAAACCCCCGCGTTAATTGTTCATGACGGCAGATGTCGGCATGCATGTGTATCTGAGTTTATACGGCTACATTACGCAAAGTCTGCACAACGTCGTTTTCTTGTAGTTTTGTCGTTTTTGGAATTGAAAATATTCAGTTATATATAGATTTTATGTATACTTAGTATGTTATTGAGTTATTGGTATGTAAAAAGTCGGAATATTATACCGCTATCGGAAATATGAGATAAAAGCTAAGACAACAAGAAATTACAATGATACCTTATGTTCATGCATTAAGCCAGGTTTAACGAGAGCGAGGCTAATATTTATAGAACGAAGCTCATTCCTAGTAATCACCAGCATGAGGACTCAACAATCTGATTTGACGTATAAATACAAAAGTTAAATATATAAGGTAATCTGTAGTCGTTATAAATATATACACTATTCATTATAGGGGATTTTGTTAGACACTTGAATGGCAATGTTTAAATAATTTAAAATATCAGAACCATGTTTGTGAATGGCATTCAAATCTTTCATTATCCTGTGATTTATTGGAATGGGTCTTTCTTAAACAGACAATGACCGTTTTCATATCTTTTATGTGAAATCATTAATGTTAATTAAATAGCTTCGTATGATTCTAAAATAATTATATATGGTTTATTAAGTGCATGTTTTATTTGCTTATGCGAATGAAGTGGCGACTATTAATCGGAACACAACAAAAGCTTTGATGAGCTCATTCGTTTCTTAATGCCTTAATTCTCTTTGATTGATGAGCGTGAACCATTAAATTCTACAAAAAAAAACGTGAATTGCCTGCGCTTATTTTCAGACAAATTGTAGGATTATCGCATACAGGAAAAACACACACCATATTACAATTTTATATCTCACAGTATAGAGCCTCAGAACTGAACATAAACGAAAACAACTATGGTATTCCTCCAAAAATGGATGCATGCTTTTAAACAAATGCATATTCTCTGTTTTCGGACATATATATATTTATTTGCTACTAATGTTTACAGCAATTGCCTACTTCAATAAAAATTCCATAATCGATAGTGCGCTTGCATATGCGGTTATTAATGTACAATGCTTTCAGATATATGTAACAACTATAACTGCTTTTGTCCCGAAACGGCTATCACTTTTAATCAATAGTATATTTTATAATTAGCGTTTATTAAAACGTGTCGAATGTGATATACTGTACATAATACATGCACAATAAAGGGTAAACTTAATTATAAACATCGTATTCCTTATTAACCGCCTTTATGTGTCTTTAAATGGTATATACGTCTCGCACCATTTGACGAATGTAACCAAGGTGAAACATGAATATACATCCTGAATTCAACAACTTGTTCTGCTTAACAAATACAATCTCGATCCTGCGTACCATATGTTCAAAACCTAATAGCACCAGTCCTATTCATAGATTATACAAAAGGGAAAACATGAATGTTGACATTGCCACATTGGTATGTACATGGTTAATTTAACATATTTTCTGTACGTAAACATTCATCGAGGTTGTACAGTTTGGTAGTTTTGGCAAACAAATCGATCAGGTATACAAATTTAACGTGGGAATAGCTAAACCTATATATAAACGTAATAACTGCTCACGGCTTTTAATGCTTAATTCAAAGTGTATGCTCTTTTATTCCCTTGCAAATGTGAACCGCACTGTTCACGTGCTAAATTTGAGCAGGAATTAAACATATTTTACATAATCTATTATTTCCACCTCTTCGACTTATTGCTTGAAAAAGATGCTATTATTTCACCAACACTTGTATTTTGTTTTCTTTTGTACAAATCAATGATACGTAAATATGATGATTACCCCACAGTAAAGACTGCGTGATGCTGTATTACCTGTACCAAATGGCACGACACCCTGTTACAACTGCTAATTAAAGACGGTTTTTCTGTCAATGAATTTGTAAAATCAAGACTAATGGATGCATGTGACAGAACCATCTGTTGCACGAAACAAACGCCCATTATGTAGATCGCACAGAGTAGAAATAGTTTCTCATTATGACACAACGTGCCTTTTGCTATTGGGTAGCTTTATATATTATGAGATGTATTAAACTATGTACGTTCACAACTGTTAACGGTGTAATTATAAGCGAATAGAATAATTAATTTAACATTGCTTTGGACGATCACATATTGCTTACACAACTATTAAATATTTAAGAAACAACTGTGTAATTACAGTTTAAAAACGAGTACAATTACTTTCCGTATTCCAATCGAAGAACAAGCCTTAACGCTAAACTTCTTTAATAACTATTGGGGAATCAACAATTTTAGACCCATGTAGTTCAACATATGGGCATCGTTCTTGGAAAACTGGGCTTAATTCATTTGCGCAATGTTTTGTCGCAGTTGCTCTGGGCAGTCCGAATCAGAGACGAAACTATCGCCTACAATGGAGAAGAGACCTCCTTCAAACGAAAAAGCATGCACCGGAAAGTGTCGTCCCTTGGAATTGTTTTATATTCATCATAATAATTGTTTATGCCACAAAACTAAATTGTTGCATCGGTTTAACGACTCGCATCTACGTTTTTTTAATAAGCTTCCATGTGTACATGTTCAATTTTACTGATCGTGTGTCGTTTGAATATATATAGTATGGACCATTGGGTGCAGATATCGATCAAATCCGTTTTTACGTTACAGGATATATATANAAAAAAAAGAGTTTAAAGGAAACATATTTCTAAACAATTTTACATTGACAAACGATGTAATTCGTGTGTATGTTTCATGAAATAATTATCACTGTTTTAATGATGTTTGTTTTCTAGTAACAACAGCTATTATAGCAACTTTATCTGAAAATGTAAGGACGATGTTTCGCCATTTGAGAAAATTAGCACATATTTTAACTTAAATCACAGACATCGAGTGTTATCTTGTTGCGGAAAATCACACACATATATTGCTTCATTGTTACGGCAAATGACACTTCTCGTGTTAAATTGTTACAGTAAATCGAACACATTTAGTGTTACATGTATATTGTTTATGTGAATCGCACACATCAAGTGTTAAATTGTTGCGGTTAATCAAACGCACCTAGTGTTTCATTGTTTCGGTACATCTCACACATCTAGTGTTAAATTGATGCAACAAACTGGGCTTTCATTGAGTAATTACCTTATGTCCGAGATCGACCAGTGCTTTAAAATCAAATCTCACATGGGGGTTGGAAAAACAATCAAATGTCATTTTCAAAATGGCAATTTTCAGTTCACAAACTTAATAAAATAGTTCCTTTACAGTATTCTACTTTTTTCTAACACGTAATAATAACTCATATCATTCCCTGTGAAATGGGTTTGCATTCAACACCATTTTACGTTGTTTTTTTTTAAAGAACGCAATCGACAACTGACGAAATCCCAACCTTTATTCCAATGTCGGTGTGTAAAAACGGACGGAAAATGCAATTTTAGAGTAAGCATGTCGGCAACACGACGGTCTTTAATGCAAATCCGTTAATACATTCACGACAACTATAGGAATAATGAACTCCATAAACATTATCAGGAGATAAATTCTTGGGTACACTCTAATCGTTATGTTCATGTCATTGATTAAATGCCTATACAATACAGGACAAATAACACAACACATCAGCAAACTCCCGATTATGGTTCAACGCAAACCTAAAGAATGTATCCACCTAAATGTAGAATCAGATGTTAAGTGTGCATTATATTAGGCTTTTGTCATTACCTTAAGGTTGGTTATTTCGATTTGATATATGCAAATGTATACATTCAGACAGTTAGTATCAATGTGTAAGCACACAAGTGGGATATTTATTTTCTTTATAAATCTGACATAAAGGTCACCCGATACGACTCGAGTTAGTCTGTTCAACAGGCCTTAGGTTAACGGAGTTAGCCTGTACGGACAGGCAATGGTATTACCATCATACCATTTGGTATGGGGTTAGCCTCTAGATAACCTGGCTCAAAGATCTATAAATAAATAGTCTACTTATAGATAACGAAGGAAAAGGGATTATGCTACGGTATCTCGATCTTCTCGATTATGTATTAAAAATAATAAAAGAAAAACGCCTTTTTAGGTCTTAAACCAATAAAGAATGGAAATATTGGTNAACTAATAATTGTAAAAAATACGGTATTTTAGAACTTTTATGTTTTCGTAATTCGTGGTTTACAGTCCCTTTAATCATACAATGCTGTTTGGTGGCAAGTATTTTACGCCAACAAGGTTAAAGGCTAATGTTTGGGTTTATAGTCTGATATTTAAGATGGTACATCTGCAGCCGACTTTTACCCCCGTTCACTAGGAGCAGGTACCCATTTATACTCCTGGGTGGAGAGGAGCAACCGTGGGATAAAATTTGTTGTTCAGAAAAATGCCAGCTATTTGCGCGGGATTCGAACCAGGCACCTTCCGATTCCTAGCCCAGCGTCCTTCTATCAGACCACTGTTCCCAATGCGTATTACCGTCTAAATAATGAAATATATTTCAGAGGTATGATGCTTAATATATTTCAAATGTTATTGTCGTGACCGAAATAATAGCAAGAGATGTCGAAAAAACATGAATACCACTCTTTGTTATGTTCCAAATTTGCCCTGTATGAATATATAATTTGTGTCCTTATTTCATAATAATGTTAAAAATTACTTCTTTTTTGTATGATTGATATTTTTCAAACTGCATTAAGAGGTATCTTTAACTACTCACGCAATGCTTTTCTTTGGAAAGCTGGAATTTGTTTAGCTTCATATAAATATTTCTTGTTGCGAATTCAAATAAACGTGATATAAGTCATATACATGAATACACGTACGCGTTTAGCACACTTTTATTAAATATATAATTAATATGGTCATGATGCGCATAGCTTTAATTGCAGAACATGTGTTGCATCCACCTATCCTTACAGCCTAATGTACTTCATAAATGGGCCTCTTGTTTAATTGATTTACATTTGTATCAGAGTAGCACATCACATAAACTATTGTTAGGGATACTAAATAATACCTAGCTGAATACTTTGCGATACCCAAAATGGTAAGCTTGGATTAGAACACTCTGACCTTGTTAACAACGATGTATTTTTGGCGAGCCCTGATTTAATGCACTATGTCTAATGCATTGTTATTGGCACTGTCCTCAGGTGTTTATAAGACTATCCTTTTTCCAATTAGTTGTTGTGTCTGTCTTTCTGTCCTGAAACTTGTCCGGGCTGTAATCTTCATTGATGCATTAAAGGATTTTGAGATAACTTCGCATATAGGCTCATCTATATGAGGCATTGTGTCACATGCAGTAACTACGTGATTATCTTCAAGGTCGAGGACAAACTGTGAGATCATAAATTTAAAAGCACAAAGTAGGGTATATCCGCATTATAACTTGAACATACATCAAAAGGTTTTCAAATGACAAATGATCACTTATGTGAGATTATGCGTTGTGAGCAAAACCCGCATGACTACCTTCTAGATAAAGGTCGAACTCAGTTACAGGTCAAAATACAGACTTTATTTGACTATATAGATCTTTTCCGTTTTATAACTTCACATATATTTAAGAACATCAGAATAATAATTATTTGACACAGATTTTCACCTATATGAGTCGTTGTGTTCATCACAATACACACATGGCTATATCCATGGTCAAGGTAATAGTAAAAGGTAAAACGTCACACAATAGCAGTCTATTGGTAGAAATAAGCATTTCCGCTCTATAAACACAATTAATTAATGGATTTGGAAATAACACGGCACAACAATTAGGTTAACCATTATGGTTTTTTTTTCACACAAAACACATTGCTACCTTGAAAGTATACTTTAACATAACAGTCAAAATACAACACTGATTTGAAGGACCTTGCATTACTGTCAAAGAGTTGTGTTGGGGTAAAACAAAACTGTCAAAGATAATTGTTCTTCATATTGTAGTAGTGGGATATAAATTGTGCTGGTATAGATAATGTTGTTGTTATTATAATAATTGTACTTTATTAATGTGAAAAAAATATTTATTACACATAACATAGGTAATTTCTTCTTTAAGAGGAAACCTATTTTATTGACTGGAATTATGCAAAATAAGCATTATCAATTCGATAGTTTATTGCTTCAATACAGGATGTTCCTATACGACCGGATTTCCGTTCAAATATAATAACCTTTACATACTATCGTCTGGGTTAATTTTCCGATTTACCACATTATACTGATTTTGGACAGTGATTCATTTACTAAAGAATATCTAATTAATTGTAATTAGAATGTTAACAATGATTTTAATTTAACACTGGTTTACTGTTGGAACAACTGGGCCAGGAATTCAAAAGCGGCAAGTTACACTATTTGCCAGGTGTTCTAGATAAGGTACTACCGCAGTCTGTCTGGAAGGAGTAGTCTCCCTAAACTTATATTGGTGATGAATAGAGTTGTCGGTCAGGAGTAACCTCCCTTTCATTGCTTTTTTCTATCTTAACAAAATACTGGTGTGGTAAATAATATTTACACTGTGTTTAATTATTAATTAAAGAGATGCACGTACATATTTTAATCAGGGACTAGTTTCTCAATTCTTCATCTGTTTTTATTGCAGCTTTTATATATTTCGAGCGTTTGCTTAATACTATTAACAAGTCCAAATTTAGAAGGACCACTGTTTTTCCTATGACAATGAAAGATATATCGTTTAATTAAGATTCATGCAATGTTTAAATAATTCATTTGAGAATTTGTAACGAAAAGTATTAGATCGTGACATGTCACCTGAATAGGTGAGCTTGTTGTAGTTCTATGAATAATTTCAAGAACGAATTTAAAACGCTAAAAATCTACGAATATTCCGTTAAATATTTCGTAAAATAAAGTTAACACATACACAATGAGTGTTCCTTATAGCAATAGCAAACATTTCAACGCTAGATGTGCTCTGGTAACAAAGATTTAACAAGATACAAAATGCTCTTCTTATTTTTTGTGGTAAAATATATTCAACACATGTTCATGTACCAATTTAGTGTTCGTGTGTCGTATGAATAAATATCGTTGCGGTTCGTGTACCAATTAGTGTTCGTGTGTCGTATTAATAGACATCGTTGCGGGAAATTAACATGGAATATATTGTTCCACAAAAGAATTAAAAAAGAGCATTTTATATGGAAACCGAGAACAAGCACCCAGAAGGTTATCGAAAAATCGTTGATGGTTTTCAAGTCTTTCGTAGGAGCAATCAGTGCTGGGCTGGGCAGGGTTAAGCAGTGATTTTGTGATTGAGCAAACATGATGCCTCTAAAGAACTTCGGTGATCTAACTCGCGGCAGTGGGATGATCGTGGAAATGCACAATCTGTGGAACCTATCTGCGCCTGTAACATCAGAGTATAAAGGTGTGGTGCATTTCACAGACCTAAGCTATATATTGGGAACACGATCATAAGATATATCATATGAAGGTCGGTATTTGCTTGTACATTCAAGAGAAAAGAAAGAGCCAACCCCTTAGGAATAGCTTCACTGATTAGATTGCTTCTGACCTTGCTATTGATCCTGCCCTTCCAGTACAAGCATTGGTGTCACAATCTGGAGATCTTTCGCGTGAAGACGTATTGTCGTATGAACTGAGCCCCCTATCCTCCTGCAATCTTTGAAGCGAGGAACATATTTCGTAGAGCAGACAAGCCTTAGCCTCATGCAATTAGATATCATACAGCAAACGCACCAACAACCGATTGTTCCGTGCCTTATGATGGCTCTTTTCTCCTTCGTTTACCATGGGCAAAGAGCGGCTGATATAACGCAATAGACCAGTCTTATGCAAATTTCAATTAAAGGCAGTACGAACGAGCGACAGTGGTGTTCAATGGCTACGAACACACTCCTTCTATTAAAGACAAGGCACACCAAAGACGATGAAAAAAACGTGAACCCTAGTGTGAGTTTCACCAAAGAAACAGAATGCTCATGTTCATGCAAAAATGATGACTTTTTGTCTCGTTACCAAAACAAGGCAGGCATGATTGCTTTGATCAGCACAGCTCTGACTAAAATGGATGTTATGTCGTTCTGTCACCAGGGTATGCAGACGTTGATATTGTAAAAGCAACCTTGGAACGATCCCGTCATAGCACCACAACGTTGGTGTGCGAGGGTACATATTGGCAAATCTTGCTCATGCATTACTCTACCTCCACTCTGATGAAAACAAACACTCTGGATCAGGAAGTGATTTATTGCAAAATTGCCTCTGGTTTAACAGAAGCCATATTGAAGAACTACTTTCAAACACAACAACAACAAACAAATTATCAGGAAGCTCGATTATTACGATGGAATACAATGTCAATTTCGCAAATTAGAGAAGTTTACATATATGTGGTACCGTTCGACAGTAGAATAGTGTCATTTTCAAAATTGTTCGAAGTCATTGAAGTGGAAATGTTAGTGGAAATGGAAATATCTAATCATTCATCATCATGCTGAATTATCATCAGCATCATTTCCGTGGAACACTGCTCTACTAGTGTTTCATAGTTATGGTTCTATTGACATAGTTCACTTGCGGTTGAATAACCAACAAGATTGGATTTGGAATGCTACAGGGTGTGCATGTAAAATAAATAATTGTGCAGACTGTTTATTTTAATGACATGTTTATCATTGGCTAAATACAGAGACGTAGATAACATGTTATCTACGTCTCTGGCTAAATATCACAATTTGTTTTAAATTTTAAGCAATTTATTTTATATAGAGTACACCAAACGTGTGAGGCATATTGAGAAGCTCGAGTCTACTTCCTAGGTAGAACAAATGTACTAGGTGTCTTCAGAGATCTTGAGAACTCTTCATTGCCAGTGCGCATCAAACTGGGACCTTCTGATAGCTTAAAGCAGATACCATGTCAAATATGCCAGCACAGCCTTTTTTATTATTTATGTTTTAAACTAAGTGTCTTATTTACTTCAAGAACATGTCACGTGATGTGTAACTAAGTACTTTGTGGCTACTGTCCTCTGCATGATGTATCTGCATGTGCATCCAACTAACTCAATAAATGTCATGTAATTACAGTAACGTTGNTATTAACACAAATTGAATAATGCTGGTGGTTACTGTATCAAAGTAAGATTTGCCGAAGAGTAAATCGGTTTGGGAATTAAATAAGTGTAAAAATTAGGATCACCGTTAGAGTTAATTGAGTGTGTTTGTATGCTTGCTTGTGTGTGGATGTGTGTATACATGCATGTGTTTTTAACTTCTCACTGTCTTATTATTTTTCACTGTGTGTACCTGTATCTCATAAGACACGTTGTAATAATTAATAAGCTTAGGTTACAATAATAACTAAACATGACTATTGCAATGACAAAATATGTATCGTGATACCAACATGTTGTGCTATTAGATGTTAAAAGGTTCACGACAGTTAAAATACAACCTATGTAACCACTGTATTTAAAAATCAACATTTGAATATATCTGTATATCATCACTTATTGTTAAACACAATTAATGCAACCAGTACACGTTTTTGTAAACTGTTATCTAGGAAACGTTTAGCAAATTTCAAAATTACACGAAATGTGCTAAGATCAAGAGACATATACACGAGTACATTTGTATGTTCGTCGCATTGTCGATCCGAATATACGAAAACGAAATATGCTTTGATCGACTGACGGATGTTCACGTTTTAACATTTTGAACCTATGGAATGTTACTCTAGTATTCTCATTTCACCACCAGATGTGTTTATACTCATATAACAAAATTATGAGCGTCTTACTCTCAATAGAAATATTGTTAATTTTTATTAATAAAAATGATTACAAAAATCTGTTGCCCTGTTTAGAAAAAAAGTTAATTGACAACATAAGTGAAGTGGAGTTGTAGAGCAAATACAATATACTGACTGCACAAACTTGTATGTATAACACATATTTTCTGTATTTTCTGTACCACATATATTCTAAGCACTGCACGCTACATATATAAATATAGATCAATGTTATTAGGTGCGGAATTATAGCAATGCAGGTAAAAAAAAAAAAAAAAAANAAAAAAAAAAAACTAAATTGACAAAATATTAATCCTCAACACAGTATTGTTGTTTTACTCTTAATTTGATTAATTTAACGTGGAATTTATGTTTTTTAACATTAATAGGTGTCTGGATAGTTGGTTATAAGCTATATAAACAAATATAATCAAAGAAAGTACAGATCTAACGGGAAGAGATGCACACAATTTACAGTTAACCCATATACTGTTATATGTATTTGTAAATTAATAAGAACGCAGTTTTTTTAATCAAAAATTCAGATTCTGAAAATAACAAACTATGAGAAACACAGTGATAAGGGTTGCTAGATATAATGACACAGTGTATATTTGCTATATAGTTTCCAATATTTCATCGGATAAGGAAAATATCTCGGATACACAGTATATTTAACACCTTTTTCTATTTTATATAAAGACAAATTATCACAATTTCAAAAACGCATATAGACAAGCTTGACACAACAGTTGTCAAATATATATATATGTAAATTGTAGGTTTTATAATTATTATTTACGAAATTAGATATTTTGTTCCGATGCTTTCTATACAAAAACAATATACAATATACAACTTTAATTCACATTTTGGTCTGGAATCATGTTACCAAGGCATATTTGTATATATATTTTTTTAATTAATATTACTATTTTATGTCTTATACCTAAGTTTATTACAATAAATTATGTATAAAGTTTTGTGTTCTTATACCAAAGTTTATTACAATAAGTTATGTATTAAATTTTGTGTTCTTATACCTAAGTTTATTCCAATAAGTTATGTATAAATAAACACAGATGGATTTTTGGCAAATGTTGATGAAATGCAGAGTTATATCTCGGTCTCATTTGAGCACCATCACTGTTACTTCTGTGTAGATGACGGGAGGTTCCTGTATGGCAAGCGAAATGCACATTAAGTCCTTAAACCACGGTTTAACAGNACCTAAGGCCTGTTGAACAGACTAACTCGAGTTGTATCGGGTGTAAAGGTAGAACACCCGTCAAATTCTTCCGCATTAATGTTCAATGCCGGTATTATCGTTTTTTTTATCTGAAATAATCACTTTATTTAATACTAGTTGTATACCCAGTGTGTTATTGATCGCTTGCTTTTTACAAAGAAGTAACATTATACCGAAACATGAGCTAGGACAAACAGTTGAACGTTCTTATGGATAACATTTGTATTGCGTAACATTCAGTAATACAAATGAAAATGTATGTAAGATCATTCAGATAATAGCAGTAGTTTGAAAATGCCTCATTACACTGATGTCAACCGTGTGAAGTTGCTATTACGAAAACAATATTCGCATTTCAGTTTCCTACGGGTTATGTGCCTATGCATGTTCTCATTATGAAATGTTGATGATTATACGAACCATTTAATTTCACTACATAATTTCAGCAATCAATTCAGTCGGTCATTTTTATCATAGTAACAATTTATGAGTGCGATGAATTTTCTAATAAACGGAATGAACTTTGCAATAGACTTTAGATGTTGGTCAGTTGTATTATTATCATTTGTATAATACGTATGTTCAAATAAAAATGCATGCATATATGCATTAGTGATATTCACAAAAAAAAAGTTTAAAACTGTGTTCATATTATACCACGTCCACATTCACTCATCTTTTTAACAAGATAACTTGTTTCACTTCATATTTTCCGATGGCAACAGTTGTATTATATTTACATTTAACAACTCACCACAATTCCTCCATCATTCCATTGTTTGGTAGTGTTTCCCCATTTTTGTGGATAATTTTATTTGACATCTAGTTGGTTTTCTTGTTGGTAAAGTAGTATCCTTTTTTCTTTTACCACTTCCGTATTGTATTGTGTATACTATATTTTGCAATGTATATTAAGGTAATAAATTGAATGTTAAATTTGATAAGTATGTATTTTGAGCACGTTAACCTTTCCGTTCTCTATTTTTCAGATGAATAGCTCTGTTACAACCCGTTTTGTAATAAAAACTCGAATTGTAATAATTTATTACAAAGTGGGTTTCGATGCATTATTACATTTCGGGTC